>OZ038502.1:35657432-35889932 GCA_964036315.1 Acanthosepion esculentum
AAGTTACTTTTGTATTTTTTTTTTATTTTTTTACTTTTTTTTTTACCTTTTTTAAAGTTATTTTAGTGAATATCATTTTATTCACTCACCACTTATTTAAGGTAACAACTTAAAATTAACTGCTGGTTCATTCACCATTGCTTGGCTAAAACCACAATTGTTTCTTTTTTTAAAAGAACCTCTTAACATCAACTAATTCTTTTCTTCTTTTCAGTTCCTTGGTTAGTTTTTCCTGTTAACTGCTGCTTATAATTAATGAGGTGTTGGAATTTTATTTTACACTCTTTCCATATTCTCCTTTTTTAACTTATCTTTATTTCCTTTCAGGTATGACACAGGTCATGACAATTTTATTGATTTTGAAGAGTTAAAGCACATGATGGAGAAACTTGGTGCGCCTCAAACCCACTTGGCTCTAAAAGATATGATCAAGGAAGTTGATGAAGACAAGGATAACAAAATCAATTTTAGAGAAGTAAGTACTTGCAAAAATCTTTTAGTGCGTGTAAAATAAAATTCCTTTCATCTTGGTAATTAATACATTGAAGCATTAAATTTATTAAAACACATCTTTTGTACTTTCCTTTTCCTTATCAGATTTGTGTTATTTATCAAGCATATTTTAGTTTTGGCAAAAAGTCATAAGTATGAGTCACCCAGTAAGTATTGGGATCACTACTAATAATGTACAAGTCCAGTTTGTTGATAGTTACATCGCAATAAGGTACCTAAATTTGTGTGTTGTTATTGTGTGTTTTGAAACATTTACTTTCCAACCAAGCAGACTGGTTGATTTGTCAGGAAGGTGACTTCTTGATGTTATCAGTCTGGGGGAGAGGCCATCACAGCAGATGGAACTGTTTAGAAGCCATCAGTGGCTGTGCTAGTATGAATCACAATGATCAAAGGTTTGAACATATTAGTGTTATTCACACTGTTATTTGTGACTGCATATTTTAATCAGTTTGAAATTGATATTTACTCTCATTTCTAGTATAAAGATTTGAACTTGTTACTAATTTTGTGCACACACACACACAAGATTAAATATTACACTTTCACACTGCTATGCAAATGTAGAAAGCAATTACTCTTTGTCTAAAGGACTAAAGTAATCTGAAAAAAAAATTGACTGTTTATAAGTTTTATTTCCTGTTATAAGAATATTTAAAATCAACTGATTTGACCTATTAGTCATTTCTCTTATTTCTCTTTGTTAGTCTCCATAAATCCATTATGCAATGAACTTTGTGATTGAGGATTTATTTTTTATGATGGTAAATAAAATTATAGGTTTTTGGATGAGAACATTTCTATTTGCAGATAATCTGACTGTTTTAATAACTAAGTGGATCAAAATTTCACCTATCTTACTTAACATTTATCATATTAGTTATTCTTGCAGACAATATTAAGTTGCAGAGCATTGACCTGACATTGTGGCAGTTATGTTTTTCATATACTATATCCTGTGTAATCAAAATTAACTTTTGTTTTATAAAAGATATCCAGACTTTTCCCTATAAAATTACTTAGCAGATATACTAAAGTGTGTCTAAGTACATCAATAAGTTGAGACTAATGAAAGAAAGAAAAAGTTTTCTTTTTACACAATATTTATTTTTAGTATAATCTCCTTTCTTGTCAATGCTTTTAGGTAGATCATGCATTATACAGTGAAAATTCAGCTATTGGGCTATGGATTTATTGATTCACCCTTATAAACAGATCTTTAAAAAATGTGGGATAAAATGATCATGAATTTATTTACTGTATTTATTTGTATAATTTTTTTTTATTAAATGTAAAAAAACATTTTTTGTCAGGTAATTACAATGGTGGTTATGCTTTTTGCCTGCTCATTGACAATTTTAACACATGCTAATGATTAGCAAATTGTGACACTGTGATCAACCCCAAGTCACAGCGCGAAACTATAATATTTCTCCAACCAGATTTTGGGATTGACTCCTAGTCGTTGCCACCAACCTGTGTCCCAGTCGATCGGTGGTTGTCGCTGCTCAGCAGGATCCTTTGGTCAGGGTACCAAGTGGGATGGTCAGTCGATTTCAAACAGCTTCACACCAGATGCAACTGGTTCGACACCAGCTCCGTCATACTCAGCTCACTTCCAATGTTTGGTTACCGAAGTAACTACTTTGATCTCAAGTCTAACCTACCCACATTGTGATTTTGATCTTAGGTAGATGAGATCAATCAGACATCGGGCCGTAGTGTAAGATGAGTCTAAACTGGAGGTGGTATCGCACAAGCGTAAAGAAAAGAAGCAAATAAAAACCCAAGCGCTTCAAGTATGTTGAAAGAAACAAATTAACTTTTATCCGTCTGTTATATACAGGAGAGTGTGTTTTTCTCCCAACATGTTTCTTCGGAGAGTGACACGTTCTTCGTATAGTTCTTAGGCAAGTTCTGCTCTTCTAAGTCAATAGGTTTAGTTTTTAAGTGCTGGCTTAGATTTGTTCATCAGTATAACTTACTGTTGGTAGGAAAGGCGGAGGTCATGGAATCTCTCAGTCAGCTTCTGTGAGGCAATGCTCTGGTTCCTGCTACTCAAACTGCTAGACTGAAACTTCTCAACAACTATTGGCAAACTGCCCGAGGGCACTCGCTTATATGGACACTGACCAAAAACCGGTGCAGGGTTAGATGCAGCCTGGGGTTTTCAGTAAATCCCGATTTCTGACAAGGGACCTCTTTGTTGTCTGGCTAGGAAAATTGATTACATCCCATTTTGGGAAAATTAATTACTTTCCATTTTGGGGGGATCCCTTTGGTCATGAGGAGAGGTTGCAGGATAGCTATCCTCCCTCATTCTCACATTGGTACCTCATACCAAGTCCTTTCAGTGGACGTTAATAATTTCCCCGTCTTTCTCATCAAATTACCTCTGCCTATCACCATTGCTGCCACTCGACCAATGGTGACCCGGCTGTGCAGGTGTGGCTAAGCTGGCCTCATTAAAATTATAAACTAGAATTTTTGTTTACAAAATTCTTGTTCTCACTAGCCAAAATTCTTATGAATAACACAGTGCTCTGTCTCTTAAAATCTCTGATATCTTCGACGCTCCTGGCCACTTTGCATCTTCTTAACTCGTGCTTTTACAAACAACATCAATCAATTGTCAAGGTCTGTGGGAACTCTTGGCTTCTCAGGAAAAAAAATCTCTTTATCTTCAAGTTGGCAATTCTTTCAAGATATTTTCTCATGCCAAAATTCTACAATCAACACATGGCCACTTAAAACCATATCCTCGACACTTGGTTATTCTGTGTTTTTCTTGATCAGTACTTTTACAACGTCATCAATCAATTGTCAAAGCCTGCCATTTTGTCCCCTTCGTGGAGCTTAGCGTCTACGCAAACCCTTGGCTTCTTTGAAAAAAATAAATAATGGTAATTCTCTCTACCCCATATCAGCAAATATTTTGGAATATTTTCTCATGCCAAAATTTTTATAATTAACATATAGCCTCATTGCCTGGTCGACTTCTAAAATCTTGCGATTTTGAATGATATCTTGTTCTAGGGTTTTCTTTAACCAGTATTTTTACAAACATTATTAATCAATTGTCAAAAGCTCGTATATGGCTTTTTTTTTTTTACACCAATTCTTGGGTTTTTGAGAAAAGTAATTTTTTTTTTTTTTTTTCAAAGTAAAAATAAAATCTTTTGGTATTTTCTTTTCCATTCTCAATATTTTCTTGTTTAATTTTTATGGTTAATTAGTTAATCAATTACCATAGCTAAATAGTGTCACAAAATGATTTTTGATAGAATGTGATTGAAATTGATATTTAAAAATCTATTTCTTTGTTATTCATAAAACATTCAGCATAATCAAAAATGTATTTGTATCTACACAATTTGGAGAGATACTTGATAATATTTATGTGCAAATGACATACACATCATATTATTCTAAGTTATATCCAAGTGTGGATTGAACTATTAAGCAAAATTTTGATGGTCTGATGCATTCTTGGGATCATGCTACCAAAGCATGTGAGTTGATAACCAGATTGGCCTTGCTAAGTCTGTGATATTTTTCTTGTGAGGTATTTCAAACCCTCACTAGACTCATCAGAATCTGAGCCTACGTTGAGATGATTTTAGGTGTTTACATGGGTCATTTGAAGCTCCCAATCTATCCTTGATTACATCCCTATGTTTGGAGTAATGTTATATGCAAGTTCTAATATTCAAATGTAATGAGCGGGAATAGCCTGATTTATCTTTCCTAGCAAAATTGAAAGCACTAAATAGTCATATAAAAATATAGAAATAATTTTAACAAGAATTGAATTTTTCTTTTTAAATCTGTGTCGATAATTTTTTTTTTTTTTGGCTTATCAATCATCCTTTTTATTGATTTAATTAATCTTAGTTATACATAAACTTTGTGACATTTGATGTTTTAATTCAATTACTATGAATCAGTATTTGAAATGAGTTGCAATTCTGTCAATAAAAATGTTATCAACAAATAAAATACTATTGAAATCTCTTTAATCTCTGAGAGTTGGTATTTTTTAACTATTTAATCAAAAAGTAAAAATACTATATATTTATTATTATAATCTTTACACTTTAAATTATTTTACTTTACATCAAACAAATAAACCAGATATAAATTTATCAAAAATGTGATTTTCCTTTTATGCTATTTACACTAAAAAGTTTATGCTATTATTTATCTTTTATTTTTGTTTAAATAAAAAATGAATACAGAACATAATCAGCAACTGGAAAATTAAACCATTTTGTATAAAAATGTAATCCAGGTTAGTCTTTGAATTACAAAGAAAAATGAATAAAATAAGGCTCTTTTTTTAACCTTTTTTAAGGTATAATAGGTCATTTTATGTTTTTAATGAGATATTAAATGCTGTAATTATTAAATAAGAAAAAAGTTACATTTTTACTAAAGTTCAGTGAAGGATACTTTAAAATTAATAAATAATAGTAATTTTTTAGACATTAAATATATGAGGGATGTTGAAAAGTTTTCTAGTTCATCAAGGTTGTGTGTGTGTGTGTGTGTGTGTGTGTTTTTCAAGTTTGATTTAGGAAGTGTAACACTTTCTAAATCAGACTTGTAAAAAGCTATAAATTTTCTACATTCCTTTTTAGTCATACATATATGGGTTTTCACTTTCGTAATTGATATAAAAACAAAAATATATTGTTACAAAGTAACAAAATTTTTAAATTTTTTCAAGTCTATTTATATAAATACATCATTTAGTATAAGGTCTTCCTAAACTTAAGGAGAATATCTACCTTTGTTCTGTCAGAAAGCGATTTTTAAATCCCCCCCCACACACTTTCTAAAACAGATTTTTATATTTATTTTTTAAAAATAATTTTAAATCTTGACTATGGGTAGTTCTTATCTCACAAGGAAGATCTGGTACTATGTAGTTGTAACGTAACCTAAAATAGTGGTTACCATACTAGAAAGATTAAAATATTCAATCCATGGTGACTACACAGTATAGCTATCAAATTATTGAAGGTACTTTAATGTCTCCAATTTTATTCCTTGCTATCTAATTTAATTCCCTAATCTTGAAGAAGGCATATTGGGCACATGGCATCACATTTTTTACATTTTCTGTTAAATCTGTTTCTGTGTTTGTAATCATTTTTATTTCTTGCTTTTCTTTCTTTTTTATCATTTCCATTCCAGCAGAGTCTTTGAAGCATTAATTTCCCATCACTTCATTTTTACTTATTTCAATCTTTACAATTCTTTAAAACTCACTACAAGAGTCCATTGATAGACAAAGAACTTAGTTATACTCTTTAGATAACTTGTCCTAGTTCATACAGCCTTTGCCTCAATGATAAATTTGAATAACTAAATGCTTTTATACTAAGAAGTTTCCTTTCAATAAATAGAACATTCTTAGATTTCTCTTGATGGTTTTGGAAAATACTCAAGGTTACAACAATATATCATTATTTCTTACTTATTAACAATTTGTTGAATGTTGGCATTACTTAAGTAAATTTAGTGATTTTTAATTAATTTTCTATTTCTATTTTGAAGGGTTTTCGTTGAAACCATCTGCAACAGTTGATTTTAAAGCATATTATACAATGTAATTGAAGAATATTTAAAGGTTATTCCAGTTAAGGAAACAAAGGAATTAACATTACTAAAATACTGAAATTATAAAGACTTTTTATGCTTCAAAATTTGTAAATAAGTCATGCCATATCAAATATTCTCCTGAAATATGTACTTGCTTTGTGCATTTATGATTTTAGAAAAACAATTTATAAATATTGAGATTAGCATTTCAATTTTTTAATCTTAAAAAAAGTTAATGTACAAAATCAAAGAACTGAACCCAGTAGGTGAATAATGCAACCGTAAATCAATACAGATATCTTGTTTTCATTTATTGAATGCAACTATTCTTTGTGAATATTTTATACATGGACACATACATTTAAATCTAAAGTATATGGACTATGGCTATTTTAGCTGTATATAAACAAAATACCTTAACTGTTTATCACTATTATATTTTCAAAATAGTGATTCTTAGAAACATGAAACAATAAAGGCTTTTAAAAATGTTTAATATGTAAATATTAAACCTATAACATTTCAAAAGCCAGAGGAATACTTTAACACACTGACAAATTTTAAAGGAACTCTTCTCATTTTTCTTGTCTATTATGTGATCTGAGACAAAAACTTACAAAAGATATTATGTCACATGTTGGCACAATCAGATCTTAGATAATAAATTTGTTTCAATTCTACATCTAAAACAAATCATTATCCTGCTCAGTATAATCATAATACTATTTTGTCTCAAAATAGTTATTACATTTGTATATATATTTTTTATACAAAATGTAACAAATATTATAGGACAGGAGTAGTACTATTATAAAAGATCCTTCTTATTATAAACGTAATTGTTTTTTTTTGTTTTTTTTTTTAAATTACTCAATTCTATAAGAAAATGTTTATTCCTGCATACATGCTCACATTTTAATACAGAAGTTTGAGCAAAGGTTAAATTTTGAATAATTCCCCAAAAAATAATTTTTGTCCACACAGCAGAAAGATATCTACTTAGTGATAAAATTTTAAAATAAAATTTAAAATATTCAAGAAGGATAACATCTGAAGATGGTGAAATTTTAAAATCATAATTCCTTGTTCCAAAATGTAAGTAACAAATAATTTTGAGTCTCTCCATATAAATGTAAAAAAAAAACTTATTGTTTTCTTGAATTTTTTCATTCTGTATCTTATTCTTATATTATGTTTTCAATATTCATTAGATTGTATTTTTATTTTGTTTATTACTGCTGTTACTTTTTCTCCTCAATATGGCTTTTAAATAAGTTATTTTTTATATTTGGTATTGTTGTGTAATGTGTGTGTGTGTTATTAAAAATGTGAGGTTAGTTGATCAATACAGATACACACATTCAAAGATAAAAGTATATAGTTCTAGCAAAGAAAACCACTTACAGAACAGTTGATGTTGGCTTCTGTATTTTCAGCAGACATTAACTAAATCTAATGTATCTTTTTTCTCAGTTAAAACAACAGATACCAAATTCTTATTTTTGCTAATTGTTATTGATTAAAGACTGATTTACCACTACTGTATTTTTTCTCTCTTTCTCTGTTTTTATTCTGCTTGTCTATAATCAGTAATTTTGTGGGAAGAGACTACATCCTCACAGGTGTATACACTTAACTTTTAAAAATGGTGCCAGCAAAGTATCCTCAGTCTTCTGTCATACTCCATTAGCATCAAACTAAATATAAGACTGACTTAAGTTCTACTGTAACGCAACTCTGAAATTGTCACTGATATGATCTTTAATGGATCCTGTAAGCCAAAAGCAGCAAAAGACAGAAAGTGGTAGAGAACCATAATTACCCACATTGTGAAAAGACGTAGCAGGCACATAGACAGAAAATGCATCCTTCTATTAAAACAAGCATTCCTACTGGCTAGCAAAAGATTTTTATTAGAAAATGGGGATTTTTTTAAAAACATTTTCTTTATAATGGCTCATATTTACTTACCTATAAATTGAATAAAAGTATTAATAGCAATTAAAGTGATTACACATAAGCATTCTTCAATTGCTGCTTAGGTGTTAATAGTAATATTTATTTAACTATACAGCAAGACAATATGCAGAGAACTAGAAGACCTACAGCTAAAAGTTAAACTAAAAACTAAAGTTAACTATAAATTTGAAATGTCAGAGTTTGTCTAATTACAGAATAATCTCCTTTTCTTATATAATTATAAATTCTATAAAAATAGACTTAATTCTTGAGGTGTATTGGTCATATACTTCATTAAATGTTTAGATTTTTTCATGCTGTGAACTGTTTTATAAAAATTAAACTTAAATGATTGGATGAAATTTATTAAAACTAAAAATTCAGACACTGACTGAAAAAATGACAACAAAATGGGACTATTATATATGTGAAAAAGTTTCACCAATTTTATTTAAAAAGAAATAGAAAATTTTCTACTGTGTATTTAGTGTCTTAATTTAAAGTGGGGTCTGGTAATTTTTGCACATAGTTTATTTGCTTATTTCATTGGCTGTGGCAGAAATTCCTATCATTGTTTGTTGAGCCAAAGAACTGTGATGATAGAAATTCCCATAATTTGTAGTTATTGGGTTAAATTAAACTTAATTAGAGTTAATGAAAGCAATCACGAAAATAGATGTTGATAAAACAAGTTATAATAAGTTTTTACTTAGATATAAATCCTTAAATCTCATTGTAAACAAATACCAGCATTATACTCAAGTTTTATGAAAAAGTTTTTGTAAAATGCTTTATGAAAATTTCAGCTGAAAATACCAAATATTTCCAGATTGTTGGAAATTTTGTTATAAAAGTAGATGAGATGAAAATTTTGTAATTTCTGATCTTTTTTTAATGATTAGTGAAGTTTACAAATACATTGAAATAATGATGTTATAACAATAAATTCAATAAAAAATAATAGCATATTTTTCTATCATCACAGTTCTTTTCCTATGCAAAGAAATGTAAACTTTAAAAAAAATTTTTTTCCTTCAGTTTCTTCTAATTTTCCGCAAAGCAGCTGCAGAAGAACTAAACACTGACAGTGGACTTTATGAATTGTATCAGAATGTCTGGGAAATTGATGTTGATAAGGAAGGAGTGAAAGGAGCTAAAAACTTCTTTGAAGCAAAGGTAAGATTTTGATATTATCTGCATCCATAAGTTTGCTTGTTTTTCCAGTATTTATAAGTACTATTGATCCTGACTTCTCAACTAGTGGATTCAAATCCAATAATTATTCTAAGTAGATGAAATTTATTAAAATTGTCATTGGTCAGATTTTGAGAAATGATTCAGACCCAAGACTTTTGAGCACCCCAATTATATTTACAAATTTATCCATAAAATTTCTCGAATTTTACAGTTTGTAAAAATAAATGAAAGCATTTAAAGTACAACTCTATAGAAAGTAATAGATATTATTTAGTGAGTGGTGATGCGATTTTTCTGAGCATTTCTAAGCAAGATGTACAAAAAATATTCTGTCTATATTTCTGGGATGAGGTATTGTAATTATTTACACTATTTACATTGTTTGGATTGTTGTCCTCGTCTTCATTGCTATATTCACAATGTTTCAGCTGTTTTGTGCTCTGGCCTTCTTCAGGTGATTGAAATTTAGAACTTAACCCTTTATTTCATTCACCTTGAGTACACATGGTCCAGTGGATAAAAGTATTGGTTGAATCCAGTGACTTAATTCAAATAGTTGTGAGTTCAATACCTGGCTACAGCTGAGGTGAATAAGGTGAGGTGAATAAAAACTTGGAGAGTTGATTTAAAGGGAGATAACTGATACTGAGACATGTAGAAGAGGCATGGCATGTTGAACTAGAACAATCTACCCCAGTGTATGAAATAAAAGGTTCAGTTCGAAATTCCAATCACCCGAGAAGTCCGAAGCTGAAATGTTGTGAATATGGCAAAGAGGAAGAGGGCAACAGTCCGAACAATATTAATAGTGTAAATAACAAAATATTTTTTTCTATTTTTGACTATTGATCATCCAATACAAAGAGCATATTGAGAGGGAGTGAGGGTTGCATATTATGAGGATATGTAGGATAGATAACATTTGTCTCTTGACTTAACGTGGTTAAGATTGTAGCAACCAGGGAAGAATTATTTTTCACATTGCAGCAGTTATGAGGAAGATGTCTGAATGAAACTGATTCCTTACCAATAGTATATGAAGGGAATTAGGATAAGTTGACTCAGTGTATGTGACATGGTAGATCCTAGCTATGAAGGGTATTGCTGCCACATCTGGATCAGAGCTGCCCAATCTACATTTACCAGCCAAGTTCAAAAATGTTTTCACAGCCTTGTGAACCAAGGAATATAGTTTGCTCAAACATCTGCCATGAAAATAGCAATAGAGCTAGTAACACTTTGATTGTGGGAAAGGAGTTGAAGGGTGGAAAACAATTCATCACCACGAAACATTTTTGAACTTGGTTGAGGCTGGTAAATGAAGGTCGGGCAGCTCTGGTCCAGATGTGGCAGCAATACCCTGTTTTTGGTCTGGTCTGTCTCTTGTAAAGATAAAGCATGGTAGGAAGAGTAAAGTACTTTCTGGATTGGTAAAGGGAGCTTACCATTTTCTTCAGTGTCTTTAGAGATAGATCATATATACAAGTTCCACTTGAGGTCTGGTGTGAGCTTGAGTCCTGATGTTCCAGGAGCCTTATTAAGAGTACAACTGTTCATCATGACTGGAAAAAACTCAGTCTGCTCTGTGATGATGAAACATTACTATTAATAGTTTTGTTTGGAGGTGTTGAATGTTACAAGCCAGTTCTTCCCTCACTATTGAGTTATACGAGCAATGTCAGAAAAGGGAGACCAGTGCCAGGTTCTGGTCATCTAGATTTTTGGTGGTTCTCTCATAAAACATGGTGTCTGCATATATATTTACTAGTGATCTGAGAATGTTCTTAGCATGTAGTAGAAAAAGGGTACTACCAAGGAGAGCCTTGGGGGATGCTGGCATCAATCTCATGGGTGCCATTAACAATGCTTTTGATGGAACTACCTGACTTGATAATTGAGAACACTCTCTCAGAAATGCCATAGATGAGGAGTCTATGTAACAGCTTCCCTAAGCCACACCTTCTCAAAAGCCTTTGAGATATCTAAGATGATTGTTCTTGTGGATTTATTATCAAGCCCTTCACTGATTGTATTCATAATGACAGTTAATATATCAGCAGTGGATGTAAAAGTGCAAAATCCATACTGTTTGTCACTCAAGATGTTATTTCTGTTGAGATGACTGTCAACCTTCTTGTTGATAACACTGAGTGTGAGAAGGCTGATAGGACAATATTATGACAGGGATGATGAGTGCTCACCTGTATTCTTGTAAACTAGGAATACAACTAACACCTTTCATATACCTGGGAAATAAAGGTTAGTATTTATTTTGTAAAACAGTTTTAATCAAAGATTTTTATTTCCTATAAAAACCTGTAAGACTATAACTTGAAAATAAACCAATTATCTAAAAGGCATTTTTATTTCATTAAATTCTACTGGATTTACTTGTTTTTGTTTATGATCATTACTTCTTTTTTCTATGATAGCTAAATTGACTTAATTTTTTGTACAGATCTCTTTTAATAATTCCACCTTTTTATAACACTGTTTGCTCACATTGTTTAAAAATTAATATTTACATACAGGTTGTTTTATTCACATTTATATATATATTCAAATTCATAGTGACCAAGCTTTTTTTATATTCTGTAACATTTTGAAATTTACTTAATATTTTCATTTCAGGGATAAATGAATAATCAACTATAAAATCAATAACAACATTACAATGACAAACATTACAAGTGGTTATCTCTATTAAAAGACAAGTTGAGAATTTTTATTCATAATAGATAATAGAAATTATTTAAATATTTGTGAGTATTTGAAATGAATAAAAATGAGTTTAAAATATCTTTAAAAAAACTTACATAATCATGGATCAAAATAAGACTTCAATGACTTTAATGTTTGACTATTAAAAGTAATTATGCAGAATCAGTTTTGTTTTCTGAACAATACTATTTTGGTGAGTTCAATCATGAACTCCTTAGTTTAGCTGACTTTTAGCAAATATTGGAGTGTGGGGAACATTTGTGAAACTAACTTTCAAGAGGATGCTTCCCTGATCTTAACCTGTTCAAATATAGGGTTAACCATTATCTTCATAATAAATCCTCATAAACTGTGCCCCTCTGTAACCCTCTATCTTGAGTGGCTCTTTGGATTTATACAGGGTAAATATTATTGTAAAAAAAAAAGCCCCAAAAACCTCACTCTCTTATGTTTGGGTCATAAGTTTTTCTTTAAGAGTTAATCTTGTAAATAAATGCAAATAATCCCTTCCTCTTTATACAAATGATTTATAATATAAGAGGATGATTTTTCTTTCTTAAAAAAATCTGCATTGAGTAATGTTTATATTAGTAAAGTTTGTAAACTTTATAAGCAAGAAAATTAAATCCCATTAATTTATAGGTCATACCATTTTTATTTTTTTTAAATTCTGTTTATTTTTTTTATTTGATTAATGAAATCTTCTGACTGGATTATAAAAATATTTTTTATCATTATTTGATTAATTTATGATAAGTTTTATTTGTTTATTTTAAGTCTGTTTATTGTATAACATACCTTCATTATAAGAAAACAGATTTGTCTGGATACAATTTTCCTATAAATATAAGATGCATAAACGTTAATCCACAATAAATATAATTTCAAGCATTCTCCCAATGTGCTTTGTTGTAGATATGCATAGAATTTTAATAGTCTGTATAAGTGCCTGAATGCCACATAATAGCATCCATATTTTGCTACTTTTATGTAGTTCAACTTTAAGATATGTAAACAAGATTTAATTTTTTTATTATTAAAATTAATGCAAACACTTGACAAATATTGGTTTTAGTCATTTAAAGTTGACACAGCAGCAATTCTTTTAAAATATGAACTGAGCTCAGTTAGATGGAAACAAAATAGATAATTTCTTATGTAGTGGATGGCCTACTCTCCTGGGCTTGTTTTAACTGTCTGTCTGAATATGTATATGGCAGTAGATATTCCTTATAAATATGATAAAACAAGACCATCAGGAATCTCTTTTTCATATTGCATTTTAATGAGAAATGAATATACAAACAATAACCAAAGTATTGATAAAATCATTTTACTTTACTCTAATTAGTATTAACTATACAGAAAAGGTCTTCAAATATCTACTACAGTATTATAGTACTCAATAACAAATGATACAAAATGATAACAAATAATGGATATAAAAAAAAAGAAAAAACTCATTTAAATAAAATATTTTTCTAGTATGTCTTAACTGTTTTTGTAAATTAATATCCAAACTGGAAAAAAATGAACCATCTGTCTTTGTACCTTATTAAATTTCACATGGTATTGTACATTGTTGGCATCAGAGAAATAGAAACAAATACTACTCCCATAAAAAAAAATAAAACAAAAACAACAATGACATATTGAACAAGTCTATCCTATTCTATAAGAGAAGTCCATCAATGTTTGGCAACCATACTTAAATTTTAGACAATTTCTATATTCACTTCCAAGTGAATTGAGAATTTACACTGCATCTCATATTCACTTCATGTTTTCTTGATATATAAAATGAATACTTATTGGTTTATTTACTGAATGATGGCAACATCTGTCTGCACAGCTGAGATAAAATTTGGTTTGTTCTGCACAGATTAAACAAACAGTAGTCACTTGCATGAAATGTCCTGAATTTTGAAATCTCAAATTAATAGCAATATGTGTTGCAAGCTTTAAAATGAATCATGATACTGATTTGACCAATAAAGAGATTAAATATTGCTCTTATTAAACTTTAGAGCCTGCAAAAGGAAAACAATGCTGAAAATTGCTAAAATAATTGGTAGGTACCACTGAACTGTAAAAATAAAAGGGCAAGTTAAGGGCTTTCTCACTAATCAGTCTCAAGAGAAAACTTGTAAAAAATAATTTATCAAGCTGAAATTTGTTGGTATTGTGGCAGTGAGAAAGTGTCAAAAGCACAAGATGTTGAATCCTTAATTGATTGGCAAAACATAAGACCAACCATAAGATTTCCTTTAAACGAAATCTATGAATGAAATACATAGCAGAAAAGATGAAGGCCAATTTCTCAACTGTTCTAATGAATGTTTAATGAATCAGATGGACAAAGCAAAAACTGGGTGGCTACTAGCAACTAGGGTGGTATGTTTTGGAGGTGTGATTATAAGGGGTGAAATAGTGGCCCCATAGAAAAGCTCAGCCGTATACTTTTTATTTATTTATTGTTTCTTTTTTTTTTTTACCAAGTACCATAGCCTTTTGGATTAAATTGTTGGGTTGTGTGTTTGTTGACATAGTAATTGTGTGTTCAATCCCTGAACCAGGCAGTGTGTACTTGGAGTCAGTGGAAACAGGGCAAGCAATAACTGAGTAGTACTAAATAAGAACTGAACGATATGTCATTGGGCACGGACAGTGGAACAAGAACAGTCTACTCCCATAGATTAAATAAAGTGCTCTGTTCTAAATTTCCTGAAGGTTACCAGAATGAAGAACACATCAGCCAAACATTGTGATAACAACAACAAAGACAGGGACAATAGTCTGCATGTAAATAATACTTTCAAAAAGATTTATTTGTTTATTAAATGTTGAAAACTTGTAGACATTCTAAAGCCAGACGTTTATATTAGTGAATGACAATTTACCAACAAAGCTAAATTTGGGATGCCATCCTGTGGTTCAACAAAAGGATATTGAGTAAACTATGGATGGTGTATGGGAATAGCAAAAAGTTTTAAGGAAAATATAAACAAAAAAGAATCAGAAAGAGTTGAAATTTCTAGGACATATAATGAGAAAAAGAAGGCTTGGGAAATTTGACACTTACAGGACATTTTGAATGAAATAGGGGAAAATGGCAAGTAACCTACATAACAAGTTTATTTAATTGGATGTAAGAACAGGAAGGTTAGTAACAAAATAAATACTATTAAGAGCTACAATGATTAGGAAGTTGTGGAGAACCATAATCACCCACGTCCTGAAGAAACATGGCACATAGAAGATGATTCTGGATGCTGTGCACTCTGTTTCATATGAAAGCTTACAAAAGAATTGAAGAAATGACTTTTAAAACTACTTTCAGAGAAATGATGTTTTTATAACTTCAGTTATTACATTACTATTTCCAATTTTTCATAAACATATTTGTAATGTTTGTGCATGTATCCTATAATTCCACTTTTTAATTACAAAATAATGTTTCTTAGAGATTCAGGATCCTGGTTAATTATGTGAAACTTGGAAAATCTAGTCAAAGCTCTTGTCATGCCATAAGACTAAGAGAAATGTGCAGTCTGTTATAATTTATATAAATGTGAAATATGCTGCACTGCAAATATTTTCATGAATCCTTCCATTAGTTTTCTAAAAATTATGAAATATTAAAATGGCCAATAATAGGAGATGAAGTGTAATAATAATAAAACATTTAAAATGTTCTTTGAAAAAGTCTCTCTCTCTAATTAATATATAAATATAATATTGCACATTGAGTGCTGGAGATAATAAAATAGTGCTTGATGTATAACAACAGAGCTAAAATTTATATTAATGATAATTATGCATTTTATTAATATATGTGGAATATGATTGTATTCTTTTTTTATGTGCCCTGTCACTTCAGGACATTGGCAATCATGGCTCTCCATAATTTCTTGTCTCGTTTAGGTCTTAATAAATTTGCTCTTTTTGTTATCTCTCCTAAACCTTGCTCTGCCATTCGTTACTCAAGCTCACTAAGTAGATTATGCATTGTTTTCCTCTGCCGCTTTTGCCTTCAATATGTCCTGTCAGTATCAAATTTTCCAAGCCCTCTTTCCTCAAATGCCCTTGAAATTTCAACTGTCTCTTTCTGATGTTAAGTATGCGTCCTTTTTGTTCCCATTTTCTCTAATAACTCACATATTTGGTCCATGGTATTCTCGGCATCCTCTGTACAACCACATCCCTGTTGCTTCAAGGCTTTTCAGTCGTGGGGAGTTTGTCCAACATTCACTGCCATATAAGAGGATAGATATCGCATAACAGTTCAGTACTTTTTTCTTTATTTTTAACGAAATTTTTCAGTTTCTTAATACTTAGCTTTTGGAAGGAATTTAAATTTTTTACATGTTTGATTTTGGTATCTCCAATTTGTAATTTGCATGTTTGGTTGCTCCTTTTGGTAAGAACCATTCATTCTGTCTTGAAATTGATGTTAAGTTCTTTCTTCTCACTTTCCTTCACTACCTCCTGTAGGAGTTCTTGTAGTTTCCTTTCTATGCCTGCTATCAACACTGTGTCATCTGCTTATTTTATACTGTTAAGAAGTGGCTGCCAATAATGACTGTATACTTGAATTAAAACAATGTAATTCTTAGTTTTTAAATTAGTAAAATATATTTAAGTGTTTGTTTCTAAACATTACCTTTTCTTATTTATATGCCACTACCTCAACAGAGCTAAATTTAATTTGTAAAAAATGTCTGTTGTTAACTTTCCAATAACTCTAATGAGGAAAATTTTGCAGTTAGTGCCAACTCAAATTCCACATCAAACCTAAAAGTTCTAAACTGCAAACAATGATAAGAGCAAATCTTTTCTCTTTTTTTTTGTTCTTTTTGCTTCCATTTGGTATAATGGTTGATATTCTGTAATATAGAAAGTTGTCTAAAACTTTATTCTGATAAAAGCTTCACCCTTGCAAACTTAGGTATTTATTGTGATAACAAAATGAGTCACTCTGATTATGTTTCCTGTTCTTTTTAGTAAAACCTGCATATTTGTAATGGGTGTATCCTGCTCAAGAGTCATTTCCCTTTATATGAGCCATATGGCTATTTTGCATAACCTGATTTGAAGGAAATCCTATTCAAACTATTACTAAACATAAGGATGAAATAAATTATGAACAATTTAATATTCTTGATATTCTAAATTTATTTAAAAAAATTCAGTCTTCACTTTTCTTTTTCTAATACTCTTCCTTTGAGATATTACCATAAAATCCTCACAGATAAAATTTGTAGTTAATATTTTCACTTGAAAGAAGCTGTGTGCCATACTTTTTAAGTCATGCCATGTTGCATATCTTACAAATAAAAGCCAATCAGTTGCTGAATTGCTGATGCCCATTGTAAATAGATGATGTAATCTTAGTGCCACTGTTTTTACTGTTTATATTATTTCAAATAAATTTATCAAAAGTTTTATTCAAAAGATATTTGTTTAAAATTTTTTATTAAAATGAAAACTTTACTTTCTGAAGGAAGGAACATGTTCTAATTCATTCAGATTAAGAAATTGCTTAAACTTTTATGGGGATTATGTTTGTGGACGCATATGGAATGGACAAAATTTATTAACTGATTTAGGTTGATTTTCCATCTGTTGATATATACATCTATAGATCCACTTTGAAAAGATTGCTCGCTTCTTATTGACTCAGGGCTTTATATCCTGGTTGTGAAAGCTTTCTGATTGATTGGTCGAGCTATCTGATTTTAGAAATGGGGAAATTTTGGTTTCCTTGTTATTGTTATTTGTTTATTTCTCTTCTTACATCCTGGTTGTAAAAGCTTTCTACTTGGTTGATTAAACTATGGCATGGTGATTTTTTTTTTTTTTTATTGTCTATTTTTAGAGATGGTAGAATTTTGACCTTTATGTCATTTATTTTCATTTGTCTATTTGTTTGTCACCACATTTTTATAAATTGTAATTACAAATATGATTGTTAGCATATTGATGATTTTGGAAAGCATCTTAAGAACTTGATGATCCACTTTTGTGTCTCTTCCTATTATACATAATAGTAATATTTGCCTTTTCCTGATAAGGAAATATTTGGCATCCATTCTGAGCAACCAGTAGTACTTTATTTATAAAATCTTTCTTAAAACAATTTATTAGGAAAATAAGTTTCCCATGTCCACTGTTATCACTCTTTTCAATATTGATGGGGGGTCTTCCTTTCTAACTTTTTATTTGAAATGTGGAATGTCAATATTATGATTTATGTCATTATTTTCTCTGTTACATATGATATCCATTTTAACTGTTGTTGCTAGTGAAAGTCCCCAAATAATGTGGTTTTTATTATCTAGCACAGTTCTTTGTTTGTGATTCTGTAGTGCTAGTTCACAAGTTTTAAAAAAAGTGTGGCCTTCACCAAGTATAGGCTTCACTCACCCAAAACCATTTTTAACCATTGATCTTAGAAAGTGGTTGCATACAGCTGACAGAGTACATATTTCTGATTTTGGTTTGGTGCTAAACATGACATCCATATAAAAATCTTGATCTGAGGTGGCTATTTAAGAATATGATTTGAGTTTTCATGCTAATATTTTGGTTTTGTAGCAATTTGTGTTATTGAAAAAAACTACCTCCAGTATAGCCTATTCTATGTTTAATTTCCTTACCTCCTATACTAAATTTATTATAACTGATCCAAACACGGATATTTGAAGTGTTTAGTATTTACTAAATCCATGTCCAGAATTTTTATGATGGATTCAGGGTAGGTGCCATCATTGCTTTCATTCCAATTCCAGATCATCGTTTCTGCTCTGGAAAGATTTATCTTTAGTCCTATTTCTTGAAATACTTGAAAGATAACACTTGGATGTTGATTTTCAGTTCAAGATCATTCTTGTCCCAACTATTAATATGTGTGTCATTGTTATAGCAACCTCCCATCATCATGGCCTTGGGAGGGAAAGCAAGATTGTTGTTTTCTATCGGTTGATTCGTTTGGGATGTGGTATGGAATGCTTAAATGATCAGTGCCCATCTCATCACATTGGTGCTTGCAAATGTGCAGGGCATAGTCAAAGAAAAAGTTAAATAGACTGAGGATAGCCTTGTCATACTCTTAACCAGGTTTGAAATTTTTCCATTTGGGGTCCTTACCAGATATGTAAGAGTTTGTGAACCGATATTGTATTAGATCAAGATACTCAGTGGATTGATTCAGAACTTGGAAAGTGGTTTCTAATGGATATGAAGAGGAAGTCTCTATTGATGTGGCCATATACTACCGTGAGGTTGACATAACAGGTATAAAATTTTCTCTTGGAGTGGTATGCAATTTCTTAGAATTGTTTGATGATCATCATATTTTCTATTTCTGTGGGTATCTTTAGTTTATTGTGGTCAAGGTTGGAATGTGATTCAAAGTGTTTTTTGAGACAGGCATTTCTTCTGTGGTGGTTTTGATTGTATGATATTATTGTGATTTTTCACTTTTCTCCACATTTTAGCATATTGTCTATGTTGCTGGATTTCATTAATTTTGTTTCCAATATTCCAGAGATATTTGTTTCTCAAAGAGTTAACTAGTTTATTTGTTAATCATTTAGTATTTTCCATTTCTGTTATTTATCCTTCTGTTTGTTTTCTTTTTATACCAATCTTTTCAGCTCTGGATTGTTATCATATGAGTGTATCTTTTTCCTTCTAAGTATTCTTAGAAAGAATTAAACATCAATTGCAAGCAAATAGAATTCATGGTTGTTATCAAAAGGAATAGCAAATTACAAATTGGAAATACCAAAATCAAACAAGTACAAAAATTTAAATATCTTCAGCTAATGAAGACATGATAATGTTATTTAATTCCTCTACATTGTTTTGATCAAGATTTATTGACATCAATTTGGACTCTAATTTTTTTACTGAATTCTAAATTTGCCCTTTAATGTTTAAAGAGCTTGGATGTTTATACCTAGGTGTTTTTCATGGTTTATATGGGTGGACCCAAGCTATTTTGTTGGTTGATGTTGCCAGTTTACTTAAAAGCACTCTGTAATCAGATTCAAAGTTGGACTTGTATATTAAAACATGTCACAAACTGCCTAACAAGAGTTCTCCATTGCAGTTTGAGGCTTTCATTTCAAAGGGTGATGTCTTACCACAAAGGAGCAATGGTGTTCAAAAATAAATTTTCAAAAAATCTGTTACTAAACTTTTATTCAAAAGTATATTGTACATGGATTAAATCACAATTATGTTCATTAACAGACAATTGTTTGGATAATTTCAGAGAATCTTGATATATATATATATATATATATATATATATATATATATATATATATATATATATGAGAGAGAGAGGGGCTTTCTCTTTCCTGTGCTGAATTGGGCCTAAAAAATGAAATAGACTTTTATAAGCTTTTGCAATATTTTGATTTTTTTTTTCTTTTTTGCCCAATATCAGATTATCTAATGACTTCAATATATCCTCAATTGTTCTGAATTATTCTTCAAATTCAGTGTTTATATTATACATGGGTATCAGGCACTAAGTTTTTCCCTCATGACACAAATTTCATTTTCTTCCTCCAAGACTAATTATGATTGGCAAACCTATTTTTGTATTTTACAATATGGTTTCCAGTAATAGCAATTTACTAAGCATAGCTTAAATATGGCACAATGTTGAAAGTATGGAGCACACAGTGAGGATCAACTCACTATTCATTTGTAATTGATCTAGTGAAACAATCTTGCTAATCATTACCCCACATCAAAGTGCCCAATGACTTCCGCTATAGGTAGGTGAGACGTTTTTATCACGAACAAATGGAAATCTCCCATAGTACTAACTGGGGGATCATATCTATAGGATGAGATTATACATTGCAATAACATGTATTATAAGAAATATGATTTTGGGAAAAGGTTTTTACATTTACAACTACTGTAACTGTGATGCTGTTGCAGGCTTTGAAATGTATGATAAACATAATGTATCTCTTAATTTAACATTAATTGTTGGAAATTTTACTGAAATCAAAGAAATTTACAGTTTCAAACTAGTGGAACTCAATTTATAACAGAATTAAAATTCTTTCAAAGCCAAAAGCTTTAAATTTTGAATCTTTCTCTGCTCTCATCATCGACCCTGATTGAACAAAATATCACATTTCTTATTTCTTACATTTTCTTGTACAAACAGCAGAAATATCTTGTAAATCTAAGTGTAATGAAATCTCAGTGCCATTTGGAAATTATAATCCAGAACATGTCTGGTCAGAAACTATCAGAAATGCAAGAGGAAATAATCATTAAATGTCAAGCATTGATAATAGAAAGATTTGACCTTTGAACTAGTTTCCTGGCAGGGAAATGAGTTAGGTTTGGTAGATAAGGGATTTTGGTATTTGAATTGATAGGAAAAAGGAACAGGATTGAACTGCAGAATTTGCTTCTTTATTCCACTCCCAAAGATAAGCATGGCTAATAAATTACTTTCATCCTTTTTAATGGAGGTTAAATAAATCCATTAATTCCCACAGTTCCATTTTTTTTTGTGGGGGGGGGTGACATTAATGAGTTATATGTAGAGACCTACAATACTGAATTTAATTATTAGCATTAATGGGTTAAACCAACAAATAGGCTTATATAGTCTTTGGCTATTTTTAAACTATTATAAATTTTTAATAATTATCAACTTAGAAGTAGATACTTGACATTGATTATTTAAATGTGGAATATGGGTCCTTTGTGTCATTTCTATAGTAAATTATGTTTGGCAGTAAGTTTTCTAAGATAAGCACCCACCCCATTAAAATGACCATACAAAAGTTTTTACCCACTTTATATAAACCAAACCAGATACAGTGTCTTCAAAGGAAAATTTATTACAGAATATTTATTTTTGAAATGCTACTGTACTTTTTGTTTTAAATATTTAATGTGGCTTCCTTTAGTTTGAACAACATTTTTCATTGATCCTGGGGAGGAATGCACGATTGGTCCTGGGATGTACACAAATCCCTCATCAATTCATGAGGATTGTTACAAAATCTCTCCGACTGGGGATCACTCCTGGCGAGGGTGACAAGTATTAATTCACAACCCTTATATTTATACCCACCACCCGGACAATGCCAAGTGAATTGCTGATATCGGGTTGGACAATTTTATGGGATGTCACTCCACCACAAGCAAACAGGGGAAGACGCAATACAGAACCTTTGAGCGACTAAAACGAAGATACCACAAAACATGCAATTAAAAGTATAAGCTCCTTTTATTAGTAACTAAAAAAAACCCAACTAAGTGGAAATAAAACTGACTGAGCATAAAAGAACAAAATGTTCATATCTCAACAACTTGGGGGTAATTCACCTTATTTTTGTCTGGAAAGATGTGTGTGATGAAATTTTCTTTAAAATGTTTGTGTGTGCATTCTACGGGCTGGATGAAAAGAAAAAGAAAAGTTTCTCTCTTTTTTTTTTTTCTTTTCATGATATCACTGTTTCTCAGATGATTAATTCTTTTTGGCACAAAGTTCTTTCTCTCAAAATCCTTTTTTTTTTTCTATTGCATGCTTATTTTGTTATTCTTTATTTTGTAACTTGCTGTATTTCTCATTAAGAATGAAATAGGTTACTGAGGTCGACTTCCTCATTGTCTTTCTTATTTTCGCGCTTTCCGTTCATCAATTTCAAGTGTAGCAGTGCATGGCCGGGGCAGATTTTTCTTTTTCCTTTCTTCGTATATCTTCTATGCTTATAATTAAACTCATTTTTGTTCTTTCAGTTTTTCGCAAGCATTCAATTCTGGTCTAACGAGCCATATTCTTCCTTCCTCATGATCTGATTCAAACTTCTCAGGATTTCTTCCTTCGATGCATTGTTCCATTCAGATTCACCGTCAGTTAAGAAACAAAAGGGCAAATGTTTCTTATATCTTTCTGACTGTTTTCGCAAGCTCCCCACATGAGTTGGCTTGGGGTGTTAGCTTACATTATTCACCAAATAAGAGGCACGTTTTTTTTCCAACTAGAATTTTTGGCCAACTAAACTTACAATAAATTTCTCCTCGTGGTCTCTGACTTCCCACCATTTTGCACCATATGTGAGCATCGACCAATCAGCATTCTGCACTTATAACGGCCGTTTGTTGCCAAGGAGCTGTTTGCCAGCTTATTACTATTTATTAAGAACAAGATCGTTGGGGGGGGGGCTTGGCAATCGCCAATCGACCCACATGTGACCATGACATGCTTTAATTTCCAGACGTCTCGTCTATATCCGCTAGAGAGAGAGAGATTCTACTTTTGAGGAAATATGAATTTGACCAGCCCCAGGGTTCAAATTTGTAACAGTATGAAATGCCATTCTTTATGGCTGAGCTCCCACAACTTTACAAGATTACATCAATTCTTCTGACAAATTCTGCTCTTTAATTCTTTCCATATTTATTTGAAATTTAAATTGAAACTCTGAACTAGTCAATTTTCTGATATGATGACGCCTTCAGCAACCAAACTGTTATATGTACCTTGTGGTTCAATTATGAAAAATCGTGCAAATTTTGTACCAAACAACCTTCAGTAATTGTGGATGTATTTTCTATCAATATTTAGGTTCTTGTCTATTTTAATTAACTTTCTTGAATCATTACTTCCATGTATTCCCAAAGCATTTGACTCTTTCCACCAAACTCATTTTAGATTTTATTGACTGTACAAATTTTAATGAATGCTGTGAAAACATATATTTAAAATAGAAGAGGAGATTGAGCAAAAAGTAAGAAAATGTAACATCCAATAATGATAATAATAATAATTGTAATATGAAAAAAAATATTAGAAACAACTGACAGGGTTTTCTTCCTCTTTCATCAGAGCTCAATTGAGGAAATAAAATACTGTGCACAGCAACTAAAAGAAAGTCTGGGTGGAAAGCTGTTGTGATTTAATGTGGGTTTGCAATCTGACAAAATTTTGTTAATAATTGGCAATGTCTATCAAACTAGCCTGAGAATGTATTCTGTATTGAGTAGATCACATTTTGACTTTCAGCTGAAAGTTCTTGAGACAATTTTTATTAAACTGAGAGGGCCTTCTTTGTGTGAACAAAAAGAATAGTTGTTGGGTCTCAATGTAATTTGTTTATAGCTTATGTATCTTAATATATTATTAATATATATGTTTCTTTTCCTCCCACTTTCTTTTACTTGTTGAGCATAGTATTTTATTCGTTTGATTCAGCTCTGATGAGAGATGGACAAAAAACTGGTCAGCTGTTTCTAATATTATTTTTATGCATTGCCATTTATAGTGGCTGTACTTTCTTTTTGTACAATTTCCTCTTATTTTTTAAATGTCTTTTTTATAGCATTGATTAAACTTATTTTCATCATGTAACAAGTCATTTTTGTTTTCTTTTATTTGAATGTAACTTCCTAGTTTAATCAATGAATACCTTGTTCCAAGTGTTTACCTTTTAATCTTGTTTCAAATGCTTTTTGATGAATGCTGGTATGCACCAATTCAGTTCAGGTCATGATAATAAGTCACACTCTTACAACTTGCACTTTTCTTTGGTAGAACTTTTGCTCTCTTAATCAGTTTACATAATATTTTTCTTGATCCAAAACACTTTCAGTAATTTTAAAACAACAATGGGATTTCTAAGAGACTATTGATCTTGCTGGGTGCAGGATTGTTCCACAGTTTGTAAATTTTGTGGCATAGTAAATGTGAGTTCAATCCCTGGCCCAGGTAGTACAGACTAAGACTCTGGCAACAGGATAAAATACTAAAAACACAAGATAAAATAATCCTATATGTGGACAGCAGAACAAATTCTAATCTACCTATAGAGATTAAATAAAGGGTTCAGTTCAAAATAGTTTGAAGGTTTTATAGATGTCTAAAGATGGCTGGAGGGGATAATGGCCGAAACATTGATAATATTAGTCTGAAAGTAAACTGATAACTCTTCCAGAGTACAAATGATGCTGAGTTATTTTTTTTTTCATTTCAGATTGATGCTCAAACCAGAGAAATGAAATTTGAAAATGAAATCAAGGAAGAACAAGAAGAAAAGAAGAAGATGGCAGAAGAAGCAAGAGAAAGGAAAAAAGCATTCAAAGAAAAAGCATCTATGTTTCAACAATAATTAAAATCAAAGATTATTCTTAACACAAATTCTAAATAAGAAACAAAAACTCTTCTTCAATAACAATACACTTTTGATGGGGATGTTGACAGACATGTATAATATCTAAACTGGACACTTGTTCCTGCATTGATAGAATATCTGGATCTGACAACTCTTTTGGTGAAACATTCCAGTGTTGGTTTTTCCCATTCTGGGGTGCAAAGATTTTCTTGTCGCTGTTAAAAAAGAACATAAAGTATGTTGACATGATTTTGCTGGACAAACCTCAGCTTGCTCAAATTTGAAGAGATTCTTTTTTTTTCCATGTTTAATTTGGAGATGAATTCTTTGCAGCTTATGACATCAATTTTCAGTGCCTGTCGACAAATCTTTGGAGGACTCCCTAGCACACTATTGATCACTATCAATAAATTGATGTCTTAATGAATTCCTCCAGGTATTTTATGCCTGCTTTGATTTTTACCTCACCAGACTTATCAATCTGAATTTATGTTGATCAATGCTTCAACCCCCCCCCAACCCACTCACATCTATCAATGCTTGATTACTGAGCAAAGATTTTAATGTAAATTTTATTCCATTTTATTCTTATACTGTCAGCTGTGGTAAAAAGATGAAAATTATTACTTGCATTTAAAAAGTTTGTTTTTCATTCATTTTTAATTAGTATCATTCAGTGCAGACAATGCTGGATGGATTACTACATTTTACTCAGTGGACAAAACTAGTGATGGTCAAATATTTCCTTTTAATATATTTTTTAAACTTTATTTTTCATAGTTGAGATTCATTGTAACAAAATTGATTTTTATTTTAATTTTTTTTTTCTTTAAGATATTTTTTACTTGTGTTATGTGATGAAAAAAAATATTTTTTAAATAGGTCACCATCACCGACCTGTGTTCAATCTGTCTCCCGGTTTACATTTTTCTTAAATGCATGCATTTAAGAAATGTAGATATTGGGATATCAAACTATGCACTTATGGAGATGTTTTCTATGGAATCCTATATCCCTAAAATTCAGGGAAAGTAAAAATCAAGTTTATAATGTATAAAATTTAAATCTGACAAGATATGGAGGAGCAGAAGGAAAATAAGCACAAAAAATAATCTTGAATTTGTTTTATTCTTGCCTTGTATAAAGAATCTATCCATCATCTACTATGGCTGGATAATCATCCATCAATCACTGCCAATGATCCTTGGATATCTTAGAGGCAATGCAAATCCACAGTAATTACAAAAATAAATATACTTTTATATTATGAACAAGTGTTTTTTGCTAAGTTTTCTCTTCATTTTTTTCTTTTTTTAAATTTTTTTATTTGAAATTTATGACAATTCTTTTCTTTTTTACAGTGGGCTTCCATACTATAATTCATGATTTCTCTCTTGGTCTTCCAAGAATTAATCTCCTCTTTTGTAACCATTTTTATGGATTTGTTTTTGTATAGATGTAAGAAACCATTGAACTTTGTAGATACACGGTTATCTAATTGATGTTTCTTCTAATAATAACAGTTGTCTGTGTTTATTTTACATGAAATTGGTTTAATTGAATAGATGTAATCTTTAACTTGTACAAGAAATGCTGTAGTCATTCTCTTAGTAACTGCGAGGAAACAAGACAGTTGAAGTTCTCTTTGTCATGTGATGATAGTTATTAACACTTGATAAATTAAGTGTGGACACTTTTTAAGGTTCACAAGCATTTTTTGCATTATGAAGAGGCAAATTTGTGACTTAAGATATAACAACTTTATTATATTTTGTTTATTTGAATAGCAAAATATAAACTTTAATAATTGGTAATTAAAGAACAACTAACATTTAACAAGTTTATAATTATTTTTTCTCATTTTATGATTTTCTTTTTTCATTTCCACTTTCAGTAAAGATTTTTAGCTTCTTTGTATGTTAGTTATAGTTCAAATAACTATCCAAACCATTTGAATTTAAATACACTGCAAATTCTGTTTACAGTAATGATTAAATATTTGGTCAAAACATATCCTCTGCCAACCCCAAATGAAAATATTTTACCAAAGAATTGATGCAATTGGTGATTAGATTCAATTTTTGATTATATTTTAAACTTTGCTTCTGTGATTATTAGAAATAATAGAATTTATTTATTAAGATGCACTAAAAGAATATTTTTGTTTCTGTCTTCCAGATTTCATTGGAAAATGTTTCATAAAGATAACTAGAAATCTATAAACCTGACTTTTGCTATAATTGTTAACATTTGCATAAAGCAATGTTTTAATTTTCAATTTTTAAAATATTTCCAGATTAAATCTTAAATAGTCTTAAGGCAAATGAGTTACTTTAAAAGATTTACATTTCCTCAATCCCTCTAATCACTACAGCTTATGGTCATATTGTGTTGAAACACCAGTTCCCTTATAATCACTAAAGTTAAGCAACATCAAGCCTGGTCAGTACCTAGATGGGTGACCTTGGGAATATCAGGTGCTGTAAGCTTGGATGTGCAATAATGGATAACTGCTCAGAATTGGAAATTGGAGAGCTGATTCCCAGTTAAGTTCATTATATTCACATGTGCAAATACCCTTGGGAAAGGCATGAATCCAACTCTCTCACTCCCAGCTACTGGTTAATTCATAGAACTTGTTTCAGTAAAAATTATTATCTCCCCAAAATTCTTACAATCTAAAAATATCTATTTTAAACAACCTACAAAAGATTGATAAGCTGTAAAAAAACAAAGCATATCAATCTAATCATTACATTTCTTCAAAGAATTAATAATAATAGTTGAAAAATGTGCAGGTAATAAAATGGCTGAAGTTGTCTCTATGATTTTATAAATGGTTACCATTGTCTAAAAAAATCAAAAACTACAGTATAACTAGCCTAAGGTCACTTTTCTTGTCAAGCATGAATCTTTTTATTTGATGATCTTTAGACAAAAAAAATGAAATGGGAATAATTTGCTTGTTTTTTTTATGCAACATTTTTTACTAAATTTCAATGTAATTTGGCTTTAGATTTTTTTTTTCTGAAATTAGCAAAAGATATACACAAGTTTGCATGGATGTAATTTTTAATCTATTTAAAAAAATACAAGAGAAAGATTTGAACAAAGCTAAATGCAATATGATACCAACCATTTGTCTAAGGTCACTAATTGTTTTGGTATGACCAAACATTTTGTTTAGCATCATCAGTTCAGATCTAATGACTGGATAATATTTGTTTACTTTAAAATCATTTGAAAAGTAAATGCACTTACATTATTTGCAGTGTCACATTATAAATTCCCCGTTGGCTTACAAAATGCAAGAATTTTGTAATCTTTATTAAAAGTTTTCTACATTCACTTTGTTTTTGCTTCTTATAACATTGAAAAATCTAAGAAGAATATTACAAGTTAAATTTACAAAAAACTTATCTTTTTGCAATGTCAAACAAAAGCAAAAAATAATTGTATATAATTATTTTAGACAAATTATTAACTTGCATCCTGTAGTCATTTTTATTAAATGTTGTTTACTTTTATTTTATTACAACTGTCTTAAAACATTTCAAAATTGCAATAACAAAGTATTCAATTGCAGCTTTATATTTTTGTGTAATTATGAATAATTATTGTGATTGTGACATTCATAAAAAAATTGTCAGACTTTTCATTGTAACTAGAAATGTTGTTTTTGTTCCAATTAGATGTTTTCTGAGATGTTGATTCAGTTGATGTTGTGTGTGTGTGTATATATATATATATATATATATATATATATATATATATATATATATATATATATACTTACACAGTATAGTCTCAATCAGGTCACTTTATAAGTATGGAGAGTAAGCAGTCTCCATTGTTATAGTCATCATCATTTACAAAAATTAAATTCTTACTCGTCTGTTTAACCGAGACTGATTCTATATTTACTTTTATAATTGAAAAGAAATTCTAGCTTGAACATTTTTAGAACTAAATTACAAGCTCAGTCAAATGTAATGCTCCATTTATTTCCCTTCCAAATGGAATGGTTGAAATTGCATTGATGATTTAGAGCTTCCATTTTGGAATTTCTCAATTTTGTTATTTAATTCATTGTACAAACTTAGATTGAATGTATTTCTAAACATTTGAATTATGTTTACAAGTTTGTCCAACAGAAATACAGCAAAGAATTTAATGTGTATAAATTTTTTTTTTTTTACCATTTCTCTTGTAAAATGCTCAACATTTCCAAAGAAGGCGTCTCCATTTTCTACAGACATAGTTTGTCAGTAATTTCCACTGTGGTTATCTGTTTATGAATGGTTTGGGCATAGCTGCTCGGCATTGCCAAATTGTCTGCCAGAAGCCAGAATTTAATTTTTTTTTTTTTTTTAACATGGATCTATCACAGATGGTTGTGATCTAGTAGTATTGTATCATAATAAATATGCATTCTTTTGTTTTACTTTGTCTATTCTTATTTTATGCTAGGAATACAAAATAGTCAACTTGAGTATATTTATGTACATTTAAAGCATTTGATGCTGAAATGGCATTAATGTCTGTAATGGGATTTTTTTTTCTCTCTAAAGAATATCATGATATCAAACAGTTCTTGTATACTGTATTAGATTTCACTTGATTGTAATGGCTTTTGACTTAAAATCTGTTGTTAATTTACACATTAACAGTGACTTTTGCAAATTTACTTGAGCATATTCAGAAAAATATTCAAATTACATTAAGTAAATACAAAACTGAAAGGAAGAATGATACTTCTTAACTACGTTTACAATTGCAGCATCAATATTTTTAAATACAGTTTATCAAGCATTTCTGTAAATTCTATGATAAAATGATATGAACAAGACGGCTGGATTGACTGGTGATGGGAAGATCTATTTCAATTGCCTGTTGGAACAAATTTCTGTTTTAATCCTTTTTATATATGTCACACAAAATATTGTCTTGCTTAACTGGAATAACTGTTTAATTTATCAGTAAGCAACAGAGAAAAAAACTAATGACAGAGGCTTAAAGTTTCATCCTAACATCAGGCAAGAGACATTTTCTTCAGCATATATTCAAGTAGTGTCTATACCAGGTCATGTTAATGGATTAATTTGACTAGTATGAAACTGGTAATTAATCATCTGTATTATTATTAATGTAATTAGTGCATATTACACATCTTTCTGGAAAAGTCAACTTGACTCTAACTGCCCAGAATATTGGGTGCTGATTCAGTTCTGCTGATCACAGCATTTTTGCTTAGAAGAAATAAATGACAAAAATTTGTTTAAAATAATTTTGTAATTTTAGAAAGTAACTAACCATTACCTTTATTTCACACCTGAATTTGTTTTTATATTTTGCTATTGCCAAAATGAATTTAAAAAAATATTGTAAAAGGAATTCTGAAAAATGTACTTGTTTCTAATTGTTACTCATTAAAACACAAAAAATATCAACAGAATTCAAATCCATGAATAATAAAATCCAACTTGCAGATAAAACCTCTTAAAATACAGTTTTAAGTTCAATCTTGGGGTTTGTATAACTCGATACAAATGTGACTAGTACTAGTATTATTTTTTTAAAAGATCTCTTCATGTAGCAAAAATAATATTTGTGTGCCATGGACAACTCCCATTAAAAAATGAAACAAAAGAAATGAGTGATCATGTTAATTTCTTTTATTGGCATCCCTGTCAGCATGCAGAACTTGAAACTGTTACACTTGAATTGAATGTTTGTTTCCCGAAACTTGTTTTGAGTGGGTGGAGTTGAGCCTGGTATAAAGTCACAGAAGTAAAGAAGCATCCACTGATGATTGGGATTGTATTCACTATCCAAGCAAACTGGTCTACAAGACAAGTTTGCTAATCATTGTAAGCACTCTCCTGTCATTAAGATATAACAGACAAAACTCACATTTACCACTGAACCACTCTTTCTATTTCACTACATTTTTACCTTCTAGTAAGAGTTGATAAGCTGTAGAAAATGAATGAATTGGTCAATCAATTGTACTGCCTAAGAATTTTGATTTCAAACCTTTAAATTCCTACAAGTACTTGTAAAACCCATCTATCTTCCTGGTTATAGATAAACTTTGAATTAGAATAATTATTAAATGTAACTTTAAACAATCTTCCATATATGTTTATATTTTCACTCAAACCAAATTAATTAATATTTCTTTACAATTGACTATTTTAAAAAAAAATCTGTTACACAGCAGTTTGATCAAACCACTTTTATTTTTTCTATTTTTTAAAATTGTTTCGCCTCATGCAAAGTGATAGTGCCACTAAAACACAAGGGTGAAAGAAAATGAGAAAGGCGTTAGTAAGGAGAAAGGACAATAAAAATAGGATTCAAAAAGATTGCAGTTGATGTGACACTTAAATTTTTGAAAATCATAGGTAACAATGAAGCCCAAAACTGGAAGAGTTCCACAGGTGAAAAGTGCAAAAGAAACTGTTAGAATAGAACTTACAGTTGTATCTTAGCTAATTCAACAGTAAAACAATGAGACCTAGATGCCAATCTAGTACTATGCTTAAATTCACATAGCCAAGGTAGCACTGATACCAGGTTAGGACTGATGATAACATTGCAGACTCTTTGGATTTTGTTGAGAATCTCAAGATCTACAGCAGGAGCATTGGACCGTATGCAGTGATAATCAATGCATGGTTGAAATGGTAGATGTATAGACATACAAGATGGGTTCTGACGAGAAAATTTGTCTGGTGTGACCCAGAGAATCAACTTTCCTAGAAATTGATTCAATATAATTCCATGTCATGTCACTGAAAAATGTGAAACCAAGAGAGTAAGGAGTTGCCCTCCTGGAGCTTGGCATTAGCCATGTTGATGGAAAGCAAAAATGGTTCTCTATGGTGACTTAAAAAAAAAAAAAAAAAATTTCATTTTGGAGGAATTAAAATTAACTGATTCAAGGTCATCTCCAAGATCAGTTGCCAGTTTTACTTTATCAGATATATCTAACATACTATTAAAGCAGGAATAAATAATTGTGTTATCAGTAGAAATATCAAGTAGGGAACTGATGACATTCGGAAGGTTGAAGAGACAAAATAGGTCCAATGGATCCCTGCATTAATGTAAAATGAACTAGAAGAGTAGCTGTTCAACACAACTTTTATTAGACTTGATTTAAAATAAAAAGAATATCATATGGGGAATAATGGGAAAGTTGTCTGATTCAGTGTAGTATTATGGTTAGCAAGCTAATATAATTATTTATTAAACCTGAGTAGCAAGTTCAATTCTCATTAGGTACCCTATAATTGTGGCCTTATGCTAAACTAAGTTTAGTAAATGATCATAGTGTAAGGTTTGAAACTCAATTTCTGCTTCATGGTTAGTGAGATTCATTCCTAATTTTTCCTTCATTGAACAGAAAAATGCTAATTTTGAATCCAAATGCTCTTCTCTATTGAGGTCAGTTTAGAAATATTTCATTTTTTATGGCTTCATAGTCAGATAAGAACATGTGTGTACGTGTCATAGCCTGACACTAATTCTGGTCAGGAATTTTCACAATTTTATTTTTTATCTAAGGGAAAAAAAGTGTTAGATTAACTGCATTGACAAGAAAGATTACTTTTCAAAAAATTTTTAAAATAAAACAATTTTTTTTTTTACCCTCATGAATCCATTATATATCAACATAACCAAAATTGCATTTGCATTTTAGTGTTAGACATTTTATTTACACTGGTATGCAAAACTTTTGAGCCATCTTAGTAAATTAACCCTAAAATCTAGTGATTAGCAGTATGCTTCTTTTTCACATTTTATGATCTTTGAGGGCCAGAAAATGAATTATTGCATTTCATTAATCCTGTATGGTGGACAATAGAGCATCTTAAATATAGTGATACTGAAGAAAGGCCATGCGAAAATACTGGGTCACCAGTGAAAATTTGGCCTTAAAGTTAAAAAGGAATTTGTTTTTTATTATTCAAGAAAGTACATAATGTCAAAGTATGCATTTAGCAATTAATGTGGCTCCCTTTGGCTGAAATAATTCCAGGTGGCATTTAATAGAACAAGGTCCAGATTTTCTCATTAGGAATTTGTTCCCATTATTCTTGGCAGTAATTCTCAAATTCTTGGCAACTGCATGGTTTTCATTGGAACATTTGTTTGTTCAGTTCCCACCACAATGCTTCAATTATATTGAGATTAGGGCTCTGTACTGACCAATCTTTCAAAAGTTGAACATCTTCATCCACAAAAAAACCTTTTTGTTGCACATGTGTGTCAAGGAGTTCTGTCATGCTGAAAAATTTCTTCATTTTTGTAAATTAGACAATAGTAAACTATATATCCTTTTTGCTGTTTAGGGTTTAACTTTAGCAGATTTTCTTCTACCAACACTTTTGGTGTAATCCCTCACTATTACATGTTCACCACGAAAGAAGTCCGTGAGGGCTTTGCGCAAGTCTGCTTCATTGGTGAAGGATTTCCCACGAAGATGATTATCCAGGGAGTGGAAGATGTAGTAATCGGATGGTGCAAGGTCAGGTGAATAAGGTGGATGGCACAAAGTCTCCCACCCAAGTTGCTGTATGGTATCCCTGATCACCCACGCAACATGCAGCCTGTCGTTGTCATGGAGGAAAAGCACACCTTTGCACTTCACCAGTGCTGGCTCCTTCTGGCGCAATGCCTGTTGCACACATTTCAATTGCTGCGAGTATAGGTCTCCAGTGACCGTTTGGCCCGTTGGTAGCAGTTCATAATGAAACACTTGATGACCTGTCTACCAGACACAAAGCATAATCTTGTATGGGTGCATGGGCGGTCTTGTGGTGTGAGGGACAGCATCCTGAGGAGACAATCAATATCTGGAACGCTCGTACAGAACCCACTTTTCATCACTGATAAGCACTCGATTGAATAAGGATGCGGTATGGTGGTGAGAAAGCAGCGATACGCAGACTGCCACTCGTTGTCCATTGTGGACCTCCAACAGCATTTGCGGAACCCACTTGCTCAGTTTGTACGTCTTACCTAGGTGGTGCAGGTGAAGTCTAACTGTTTCAAGTTCGCCACACGCTAGACTACTGTCCTCTTCAATGGCCGTCTTCCGGACTCCGTCATTTAAGACCAATGGTCGTCCACTGCAAGGCTCATCATGGAGAGACAAATCTCCCAACTTGAATTTTCGAAACCAACGCCTTGCAGTATGTTCATCCACAGTACTATCCCCAAATGCTTGACATATGCGGCAACTTGATGCCCACTCTGAAGTCGTAAAGCAAACAGCTCTGAACAAGATCTCTAGACACTTCCATCCTTCTCACAGCTGTCCGGCTTATAACTGATGGCCGGGCACAGTGTTTCTTATAACATCTGATGTTTGTACTTCCGGCTGTCCAAATTTGAAAACAATTGCTACACGCATTTTGTATATATTTCAACTTCATTCAATGACTAATCAAAAAACGGACAGAACTTTTTTGGTTACCTTGTATTTTTTATTCATCACCCTACATTACTTTTTGCCACTTTTCAGCATCCCATGTTAAATGTTCTTTTAACGACTTCAATCTTTTATCCAATGTTTTTTGATTAATGATGTTTTTTGTTGCTATATAATCATTCAAATTGTTTTTGCATAATACTGTATCAACTGAAACCTCACTATTAGGACTGCATTTATTCCTCACTTGTTTGGCTGTTAATTTTAGATTGCCTATCAAGACTCTTACAATTTTTCTTTAATCTTCCTTGCAAAGGCACCTTACCTTCATGTTAATAAAATGGAACAATCTGTACTTGTTTGCATATCATCATGACTATCATCTCAAATCTTTCATTGGCCCAATATTTTTGCATGGCCTTTTTCTTGTGTATCTTCTGTTATATGGTGCTTATGAAAATGCAACAAGTTATTTTCCAATCATCAAGGTTCAGATACCACTGATAAAAAGCATACTGTGAAACAATCTAAATTCTTAATAAATTAATGGTGTATAATCATTTCATGTAGTTGACCTAAAACTTTTGCACACTAGTGTACATGTTAACTGACTGAACAAAGAGTAGTAGTAGTATCCAATAATCCATCTGTAAAAACTCTTAGTCATAACAGATGGATCCTAATAATACACAACAGCCAAATGTAATATTATTAAATATTACAGAAAGAATGAAAGAAAAAAAAAAAGCTACCTAGGGCAATGGCACTCCTCTTTAAAGTACTCTCCTTGGTACCTTACACTTTTATTCCAGCAATCTTTCTGCTTTTCAAAACAGACTATCAGCTGCCTTATATTCTCTTTGTTTATGGTTTGAAATCTTTTTCTCTTTCAATGATTTTAGATTTGGGAGAAGTTGCAGAGAGCTGTACCGCATTGGAAGATGTGACATAAAAGAAGAAAAATCCAGCACAAGACACAAAGAATGAACAGTAAAATCGATGCTTTCTGGGCCATATTCTCAGACTCTTGACTGCTGATTTCCTTTGATTACAACCAACACATGTTCTGCTTATTGAGGATTTTCTACAGTCAATGTTGAAGGATCACTACCAAAATATTTATTTGTGCTTCATTCACTGAATTATCCTTGAAATTCTTTTTAGTCACTGGAATAGTTTTTGCACAGAAATCTTCAATTTTCAAAAAAAACTTGATGCATGATCATTGTGAATGTGACATTCACAAAATACACACACCTACTGAACAATACCTGAGTAACCCAATGAGAGAGTGCCTGTATACGCATGTGCAGTAAGGTCCTCTTTGATTGGTTGCCAAGTTATATCAAGGCTGCACAAGTGGTTTTCATAATACTCAAAATAACAGGATACATTTGGGTCAGACAAATTGCTTAGAATTAATAAGTTTTCTTTATAAACATTAACTTTATGGGTCATTATTATTGTTGTTGTTGTTATTATTATTCATCTTTAGTTCTGAGATGACTAACATGAACGCACTTTATAAATTTATTCTTAAACATTTTAATCTTCATTTGTGCTTGCAAATCAGCTTTCAACACAATTTCTTGTATTTTGAGAGTGGGGGCAAAAGTGTGACATTTCTTTATACACTTTTCATATAGGTTCCTTCTGTGTTATCTTTTACACAATGTTAGGAAAATCTTAGAATAGTTCTAGGAATTCATTTAACACTTTATTACTTGCGCAATCAATCAACTGAAGTATCTTGTTTAAAAGATTCAGGAAAAATTCAGAAGCTAGGAAAAGGAGTTTGAATGAACTTATATAAGCATTTAAAAAAATGTTCTTTCTTTAGTTAACTGGCAACAACAAAGAAAAAGTTATTCATCTACAAAAATCAAAGACAGCCTTCAGCATCTCAACTTAAATGAAATCTAGAGTGAGGGGGATTCTTTTGTTTTTGGTGGAATTGTTTTATTGTGAAATACTCAAATTGATGAGAAATCGGACAGATTCAATGAAACATTGAAAAAGGAAATAAAAACCTTTTCCTGGGTGATGAAACTGATAAATGATTTATGGCAAAATATATGGCATTCTCTCTAGACCAGTTATCTTCTAGATTTCTACTGGTTTTGCTGCATGCAGCATTCCTTGTCTGATTATTGGTTCTAACAAATTCAAGACCTTGAAAAATTTGAGGAATTCATCAAATCAAAACCAGAATTAGTTTTATGATATAATTTACCTGAAATGTAGCAGGATGTTATAGGAAACCAAGGAAAATGCTTTTATAACTTAATAATGATGCTATGAATCTATTTCAATAAAAGATTTTTGTCAAAAATGTAATGAGAACTTCTGAATCAATATATAGAATCTTTGTAAGATTTACATTTTTCTTGTTTTGCAATTCCTATGAAGTTATTCTATGAAGATAGCTACTAATTATGAAATGTTTACTATTTGTATATTATTAACAAAAGTTAAACTGCTATAAAATTATACTTGATTATCACGGTTAAATGATAAAAAATAATAATGGATATGTTCACAAGTAATTTTAAGGTTTACAAAGGTGGAATGTTCAAAATCTTATCCTGGATAATGTGAAAAGCAAATGGTTCCAATTGAATGAGGCAAAATAAATTTTTTGAGATGAAGTGATGGCTTCAAACAACATTTTTTTTTTGTTGATTCATCAAATTTTATTTTTACATAACTGGTAAGTATACATAAAAAATTTAGAAAAAGTAATACTCTCAGAAAATAAATGTACTTCGATATGAATACAGTGTATTGGTATTTGTGTTTTATCTTTATGTATTTTCATGTTCAAATAAACTGAAATCATTTTTAAAAATTAATTTTTACTAATGGAGAATTTTGAATCTTCATTTATATAAAATTCAGACAAGGAAACAGTTCAGCTGACAAATTTGATAGGAGATTAAAAGCAAAGAAAGCAAATGAAAAACAGTTAGTTTGAATGACCAGATGACTGAAAAAAGCTCCAAGAGAATTTTCAGACAGAACATTTTAGTATCGCTAGTAAGGTGAATCAAATTATTTGTTCTTGTAGTTCTTGGCAAGTTCACATCAAAATCTTTTCTGAACAAGATGGAAAATGGAGTACAACTGCAACCTTCTTGCCCATTTAATCATGCATTCTTAGAGAGAGATAAATGCTTACAATACTGATCAAAATATTTTGTACTCCATATAGAAATAATGAGTATATAATTTGAATAAAATTCACAAGCCAATGATATTTAGCATTTAATCATTACAAATGGAAGTCATTTCTGTACTTAATTCCATTATTTTTCTTTCTTTTAGAGCTTTTCAGAATGGGATGATTGCATTCTTGTTTTATCACAGTACAGGATGTCAGCTTTTGGGCTTTTGGTTCAAAGCCTCTCCTCGTATATTCCATAGTTGATAATGAAAAGAAATGTATTCATGAACTGAAAAGAAATAATTTTTTTTTCATTTAGAGAAATTAATTTATATATATATATATATATATATATATATATATTTTGAAGGATTATCATTTAAATTATGTCCAATAAAGTAGTGAAAAGATTTACAAAAAATTAACAGTTATAAGAAAGTAATTTGTTGTTGTCTGACAGGTTTGTTTAATTGATTGAAGACAATTTGCAATATTTGAATAGATTTTTTGTTACATTTATATTTGCATAGTCAATTATACACTAAAATTGTAGATATTTTTGTTTTGTTGAATGACAGTTGCAATCAACAGGAATTAATAATCTGGCTTAAAGAAAGAAAATTCACATAAACAAAAGGAGGAAGTACTGACCAGTTGTAAGTTTGCATTTTGATTTTCCTGAAACCTGCACGGATTTTGAATCCACATGGCAGCCAGACTGAGTAAAGTCTGAAATACGGAAGTTGAGCTAAAAAGGAAATAATAATTTATTTCTCATTAAAAAATAAAAATATATTACATATGATAAAATGCAAAAGTTGATGCACACCTGGCTCAGCATAATATGCAAGATAACGAGTGGTCATCTGTGTTGAAATTAAATGGCTGCTTATTCAAAAGAAAATAGCAAGGTGCTTTATAACCCACTAAAATGAATTTTTGCACCACTAAGATAAAAATAAATTGGCAACACTTGACAATTGACGTGGTTGTGATTTAATTTTCTGAGGTTTGGAGGTGTTGGCCATTTGTAGGTTTTGCCTTATTTCCATAAATGAGGCATTTCATTTATGTTTCACCTCGACTGTTTCCTTTTCCCTTTTCCAGAAGTTGCATGATCAGGAGTATGCTGGATGGTTTTCCTGACAGCACATCTTACTTCATAGTGATCTTCTTCCATGTGGTCTGAATCCATTTGGCAACTCCTGCATCTATCCTTATGATGCCCAAGTTTTGAGCACTTGAAGCACCTTAGTGGAGCAGGAATATATTGTTCTACTGTTCAATATTATACCAGACTTATTTTTCTAGGGATTTCAGGTATAACAAAATAAGTATATACGTCTGTTGTTGCAGTTTCTCCTTTCCTTTTTATCATGATGCTATGGTAATAGCTTCTTAAGTCAGATGTGATTTCCTCAGGTGTGGCCAGAGAAACTCTCTGCTCCTAATGACTTTCTTAGAAGTGTTCTGCCTTTCATGGGGCGGGGGAGGTTTTTATTTTGAGGTTATAAAAGATCTTCATCTTGATCAAACTTTTGGCATGTTTCCTCTTTTCCACCTTTGCCAGCAAATTGCCATTCCTTAACTGTTTTGGGGTTAATCATACTGAATAGCACTTTCTCAATCAAGAAAGGGGAAAGTTTTCCTAGAGAAGTTTTATCTAGGGATGCGAGCACAAGAAATCTTGAAAAGTCAATACTTATTTCTTTTTCAGAATCAGAGTCTGAAAGATAGCATTTGAGTTTCTTATTTTAGTTATTCATAATTTTAATATAGTAAATTTCACTGCCTGGGCACCCCATCCACCTCGGAGCCCGACATTGGGATGTGTCAGGGGGAAACTCAGTTACTTTGACAGGTCAGGGCTACACAAACCAGTATACTCATATTCGAGAGAGACTGAGCATGTGTTAAACCATTTGTGGCACTTCCCAAATGTTAAGTGTACAAACTGGTATATTTACAGCCATATCTAAGTCTAGATCTCTTTGAACCGAATGACTCTCTACCATTGCCTTTTAACACCTATAAATTGAATAGAGATGGTATTTTATCCTGGTGTATATTTGGGGTATTGTATTTTGTTAAAAAATACTCCATAAATTGATATGGTTATAGGCACTAGGGTTTGGCATGGCCAGCCACTTTATCAAATTGGGCCTCTCTGACTGCCTGTCTAGTCCAAATAAGGGACCAAGTGGTGTGTTGGGAATCAGAAATGCCTAATCCTGATTCCTGAAGCCCTCAACCACCAGGAGATCCCGTCCTCAGACATTATGGGTCACCACCCACTGCAAACAAGTGCCTCATTGTGGGGGGGGGTATCCCTCTGAAGAGGTGCAGTCAGCCAACAGGGTACCAAATCTTTGTGGATTTGACCAAAGCATTTGACAGTCAATAGGCAAGTTCTGAGAACTTCTACGTAAATTGGGCTGAAATTTTGTCAATTTCATTAAATTTTTCCATGATAATATAGCAGTCTGCATAAAATCTGACTGAACCTTTCAAGGTTGAAATTGTTGGAAAGCAAGATGACCTAATGGAAGACACACTCTTTTCTATTTACTTCACAATTGTTCTACTTGATGCTTTTTGTTGTTGTAATCAAAGTATTCACATTTGATACAGATCATCAGGTAAACTCTTCAATCTGCAATGCTTGGATGCAAACAGCAAAGTGTTTCACTCTCTTTTGTATGTTGATGAATTACTAGTATCACATTCGGTTATAAAGATGCAGGAGATCATAAACAAACTCTCACAGTCCTGTAACAAATTTGGCCGCACCATAGGTCAGTTGTTATGATTCAGCTGGCCCTAGGCTGAACCATCTATTTTCATTAGTTATATACTTGTTGAGAAATTTTCCTTGTCTTGGTGGTGTAATTAATCACTCTCTTGAAAATGAGATTGCTCTTAGAATTTAAAAAGCTACAAATGTCTTAAAACATTGTGTGTGGCCAAGAAGAGGAACAAGGAAAGAAACTAAGATAAGTGCATTCCCTTATTTTTTTTATTTCCTGTGAAACTTGGGTCATCTTCTGTAGGCAAATAAAAATGCTGGAGTACTTCCATTAGCAGTTTCTGCAATATCCTGGAAATTAATGCTTTATCTCGTACAACAGATTCTGAAATTCTTTCAATAGCTAATTCTATCAGCCTAGAAGCACACATCCATCATTGCAGACTCTAATGGATGGGTCACGTCATATGAATGGTAGAAAACAGGATAACTGAACAAATCCTGTATGGTGAACTTGCCAAGGAAAATGTCCTCAGCACAAACCAAGGAAATAACTGAAAAACTTGTTTCAGGAAAGTGGAGATCTAGCATCCGGGAAGAGATTTTCAAACAATCCACAATTTCAACAGCAAACAAGCAAATGGCCAGAAAAGCTATATACCACAATCACATCTGCTTATCCCAAGCAGGCCTTGTCAGTCACATGAACTGTCACACAGTGACTAACTAAGATTAGCATGGAAATAACAATCTTACATGGATACAGTATGGTAAATTGTATTCCAGTCAATCTGGATTAACCAGGCACTTGAACCCTGACAGTATAAACTCCAAATGATCAATGGCTGACATCTGTGCCAAAGGATCTTTAAAACTACTTGATGGCTTTAAACCATTGTTGCCGTCATGACTGTTAATGCTTGTAAGTTGTGGTCATACTCAAATAAATGTGTTGATAACCATCATATTATATATATATATTAAATAAAGGTAAGACGAGAACAAATGAAGTATAATTCCATTGTCCATATCATTTAATTTAAAAAGAGCTCAATAGATAGTAGAGCTAAATATTATTTATTATAGTAGATTAAAACAAAAACGTTAAAAAAAAAAAAAAAAAAAAAAAAATCGCTACACAATAGTAATCGTGTTTCAACACTAAAAATGTGTCTCCTCGGGCAATGGTAAATTAGTGGTGAGTGAATGATTAATTTAATTTCAAAAGCAGAATAACTTTTTTTCAAAAAAAAAAAAAAAAATTAAAATGGGGCTTGTGATTAACCAATCAAACATGACTAATGCTAAAATTGAAAATAACCGAAAATATTGAAGTTGTCTGCATATAAATCTTAGATATAATCAGTTACTTCACTTAAGATTCAATATAATTATGTCACTTCTATTCTTCCGTCTGATTACCTTCCCTCTGACCTAAGCAGTTTAGTACATACATGTAACTGTCAGTTAACATCTTAAAAACAAGTCACCATGGTTAGGACATGCTTTTTAATGGTATTCCACTGACAAAAGAAAAAAAATTTTTAATCGAAATTTCGAACATGCTACATAGAATGAAAAAATTTAATAAAATAATCAAAAAATACTTTGATCTTTCCTCTTAATAATAATAACACATTTTGATGATAAAACGTTGTTTTCATTAAATTTTCATCACGGTATGCTGTTTTATGGTGAATTAGTGGAGATATCTACAGTAGAGCATATAAAAGATTATAATGTGCAAAAGAAAAATATGGGGGCATTGATCTATGGGGTTATTCTATCTATACTGTTTAGTTTGTTGTTGAATCTGTTTGGGCAAAGTGTTTTGAGGTCTTCATTTGTTCTAGTATTTTCCTAACTTTGTTTTTTGTGTCTATTTCTATTCTTTCAATATTAGTGAATTTTGCATGGCTATTAAAATCATGTTTTTCTAGGCAGAAATGTTGTTCTACAGGTAATAATCTTTCGTGGGGAGATGACTTATCCGATTCTGATAATTATTACTTCTGTAGTGAAAGGGCCATTCAAATTTTCCAACATATTGTTTTTCGCATAGTGTGTAATAAGTAAATTACGTTTTGACATCTACAGTTAGAGTTGTGGTAGATTTTGAAAGTATTGTTAGTGACTGAGCTAGTGAATGAATGAATTGGTGTGTTTAATGAGGCTCCTTTTGTTGTTACATGGTTGCAAAAATCCTATTGCTGCTATTCTTGGTCTATTACATGTTACTTTGTCATCTGAAATTTGGTTACCACCTATGATTTCCTTAAGGTTCTTTGGTCTACAATATGCTAAAAGTCCGTGTTCCTCAAACAAAGTTTTTAGGTTTAGTTTGAGATGTAGTATTTCCCAGCGACTTTTGATTATCTGAGATAGTGGAGATAGAGTAATATTGAAAGTGGTTACCAGAGGGATGCATTTGGAGTTATTTTTAATTTTATACTTTAGGGTGTCTTCTCTTATTAAGTGTTGCTTATAGCCATGTATTATGAATTGTTGCAAGATTTTTAGCATGTTTAGTTAGCCTTTTAGGCTTAGGGGTAAAATCTCTGACTGATACCAAATCAGTCAGGTTTCGATCCAGGCTTGAGGCAATTGGATGTCTAGCCACACTGATGAGCTGTGAAACAATCTGTCTGCAGATGACAATATATATATATATATACACACACACACACACACACACACACACACAGGGTGTTCATAAAGTTTGTGTGCACTTTAAAAAATTTATAACTATTTGTATTTGCAATAGAAATAATTTGTAAAAAAGGATTAGAAAGAAGTAAATCTATATTTTTTAAGGTTTTATTGAAATTTTATTTAAGTTTCCACATGTCCTCCATCAATACAAATACGATTTTGCTGTTCACGGAAAACATTTGCCAACTGATTTACAGTAATGCCTGAAATCACATTAGTTATTTTAGCTATACTTAAAACTAGGTACATTAAACTTTAACATTTTTTACAGATTATTTCTATCGCAAATACAAATAAAGTTATAAATTTTTTAAAGTGCACACAAACTTTATGGACACCCTGTATGTATGTGTATATATATATATATATATATATATATACACACACACACACACAAATAAATTCTTTTCAATTTTATATATATAAATGTATATATGATATGGATAGGTTTTAATGTAGTGAGCCTACAGTAAATTCAGCAAGTCCCAATTAAAGTTTGTTAATAAATTGTAGTGTTAAATTTCAGAGCTTCAGACTGTAAAACAATTTTAATTGTCACAAATCACTTAAATTGATGACAGAACAAAAGTATTTTATTTTAAATTAATAAATTCAAAGCAAAAAGAGTATTTATCTATAATCACAATTCATTTAATTATATATATATGTGTGAGAATTATAATTTCTTTTTTAGATTGAGAGAACAAAGAGTCTTTTTAAATTAACAGAACAAAAATTTTTTTTTTTTTAATTATATAATAAATTGGATGTGTTAACTTTGGTTTCTTATAAAAAGAAAATCAGATTAGGCAAACTTCCTTTAAAAATTTAAGTAATCTCCCTTGAATCAGCTTAGAAAGATGGGACTAATTAATCAATGATGCTCACAACTTTAACATCTATGATACAAAATTCAAAGAAAATATTTTTTCTGTAACATAAATAGCACCAAAATAACTTAATAATAGGAAGTGAGTATACTGCATGTGAACAAAACATTGCAAAAATTCAAATAAAAACAAAATGGTCACTGTAGTACCTAGATTGCACCAAAATTAATTAATATGATTATAATTTACCACATGAATAAGACATTCTCATCACCTTGACAGAGTCTACAAACTGTTATCAAAATCTTTTAGTCTGAAAATAATCTGCTAAATCAAATGTGATTTTAATTGATGAAAAAAAATTAAACCTTTCAATCACTATAAAATATTTAGCACAACAACTTAAGACAGTGGAAAGTATATTGAGAAAGATCAAATAATGCAGTTGTGTTTGTGCCAGATTTATCTGAATAAACTCAACAGCATTTGTCAATGATTACTTATACTTTATAGTCTACAGCTTTCTCTGCTTTCCATTTCAAAAGGAAACTGACCTTTTGGGCTCCAGCTTGACCTTAAGAAGCTGCTCTTGATGTTTCACTGGAGATGAGGTTCTGAGCAGAAATATACTAGGCAATTAGAATTTCCAACTCCTCTCCATAGACCTTCAGCTCTTCCTCACTTATGAAGCAGATGGAATGAAGACTCAACACATCAAATGTATACAACAGAAGTGTGTTTGGAAACCTGAAGTGCATATTACTTAAGTTGTTGATAAAGTTCATGCACAGGTATTCCAGATTGAATGTGGCATTTGTGATCTGATGTATGTTGCCATGGATATTTTGGGCTAATACTGTCAGTTTGGGAGATGTCATTTCCTTAATCTTTTACTAATTCTTGTTGGAAAAATTCAGCTTCACTTTTATTAAAACCTCATCCATATTTCCTGTTTGAAGGAACTGGGATAAGACTGTAACAAGCAATGATGCTGATGAACTTCTCTTGAATTTTTTTTTTTTTTAAGAAAATTTAATCAGAGCTAATTTTTAAAAGAAACAGGAGGACAATTTTGTTGTGTTGTGCTTTGACAACTTTCTTCAGCAGCTTCCACTCCAATTGGGACTGAATAGCATTGATGCAAGGGGGATGGGTAGTCATCTGGCAATCCTCAATTCATTTATATGTTTGTTTATGTGCACAGTGGGCAATTATAATTTCCAATTCCTCTGCTCCATAAACTTTCAGCTGTTCCTCACTCATGAAGTAGATGGGAAATCTGAAGTGCATATTACCTATAAAGTTGTTGATAAATTTAATGTACAATTGTTCCAGATTGAATGTGGCCTTCGTGATCTGATGCTCATCCTTGTACATGTTGCCCTGGATGTCTTGGGCTAATACTGTCAGTTTGGGAGATGTCATTTCCACATTTCCAGGAACTGGAATAAGACTTAAAATCTATCATCAAAGCAGTGATGATGAACTTCTTGGAAATTTTTTTTTTAAGCCATTTATATTTGGATCTTTGCTGAAATTCTGGGACACTTCAGGGAAGTACGTCAGCAGGCTCATAAATCTTCTGGTGCACTGTCTGAAGAGCGTTATAGTACAATAGCCATCGAATAGAATGCAGCTCTTTGTGAGTGAGCACTTGTTCTTCCAACAGTTTTTGTAATTTTTTTTTATTTTGGCTGCTTGTTTGGGACTAGCATGGAAATAATAAAACACATCAGCCAGTATTTGCTGATGCTCTTTGAGGTCTGCTATTGCCTCTGCCTTTTGAGCTGTGCACAAGGATAGGGAGTGGACAACACAATGCACATTCACCATTTGTTTCCCCCATCATTACTGCTGCCCCATCTGATACCATGCTTATCATTTTGGTTAATGGGATTTCCAGTTCTGACATCAGGTCATCGATGCATTTTACAATTCCTGCACCCATTGTATCAACGGTTTGATTTGAAGCAAAATGAGTGTTTGGTTGAAATGACTTTTAGCATAATCTCTATAGAAAATGTAAAAATATTCTTGTATTGAAACCATGGGATATCAGCAATTTACTGCTTATATTTTTTTGATTTTTTCCTTTTATGCCTATTTAACATTGGTGTAAGTTCTCTTCTGTATCCATCTGTGGCCATGTGACCATCTCTGCAGATGTGCATACATGTAGGGAGTTGTAATCTTTTTGCCCTTTTCTTAGTTTTTTTTTTTTTTTTTTTTTTACACTCACTCATTTAGCTTTCTCCTTTTTTTCTCTTTTTCTGACTGTTGCTGATTTTATCTGAGTTTGAAAGATAGTTGAAAGGAATTTATTTGTATATATCAGAGATGCCACTAGGTACCCATCTTGCATCCCTAACACATAAAAATCTAAAAGGACACAGTAAACTCGCTATTTGTGTGACCAGGGGACAAACCTCAATTTTCCCATGAAATCAGATACATTACATACAAGCAACCTGTAACAGTTATTTGATATTAAAAAGAATTTGTTATCTGTTGATACAAATTAAACAAGGACATCAGTCCAATAATGCATCCACATTTAATTTAAAATTAATACTTGAATATAATGACCATTTAAATATTAATTTTTGCTGCTAAAAAAACATTTTCTTTCATTCTTTTTTTTGGTTTTATAAAAATAACCTGCAAAAGTTAACTGGAAGTGAAGATTCTTGCAACAAAACTTGAAAGTTAATTTTTAAAACATAAAAGTTTTCAAAAGGTTGAGTTGCAAATACCAAGATGCAATTTGCCATTCTAAATTACAAGTAATATTTTCAAAGAAGCAATTTCAAAATGGCTGTGAGAAATGATAACATACCAGAACATAAGAGTTCAATCCAACACAGAAAGGATCTTCATACATGTCAGGTGGAGTTGGCAATTGTTTATTCATCTGTAGAGATGAAGTGAGGAAAACTTCCAAATTCTTACTGGGAAACTTTTGACCTGGAAATAGAAAATAACAGTTTTAAATTTCAAAAAAATAGAGCTTGGCTTTCTACAAAGTGAATTCAACAGAAATAATATGACATGTTAATGATAATTATTTTAGACATTTTAAATTAAAAACTATTTACTTATAAATAAATCACTCTTGCAGATAAATAGCTTTGTGCAAAAATCTCAAGCACAGGTTTGATAATAGAATTTTGAAGTTTAAATACAATCAATAAAAGAATGACTACATAACCAAACCAATATGATATGAATCAGCAACTGAAATTCATACCCAAGAAAATTTTTACAGATATCAATTATGGTTTCTTCTTCACTGAAGTCAAGTTTACAAGTGAAATAACCAACTGCAAACATTTTACTAACTTTCTACAAATTTGTATTGTTCTTATAGATTAACTTTAAACTTGATATTCTACCAACCATTTGATTCGTACTGATAATGAAGTTGAAAAATAAAGATTCAGTCAATTCAAAATAAAGATATTTTTTAAGAAATAATTAGAAAAAGTATTTTTACCAATGTTCCACACAAGCATTCTTTTTTCAACCAACTGCACACTTCCTTGACTAGCATTCACATCATATGACTGAACAAGACCACTGAAAAATAAAATAACACAGCTTAAAATTTGTTCATATTTTTTCTTCATAAAAGAATTAAATTCTTGTAAATTTATTATTTTCTTACAATATATTCTTTTTCCTGTACATTTTAGTCAGTTTATGAAAGAGTGATTGTTTAATCACTATTTCAAGTTTTATGTAATTAGAAATGTCCTCAAAATTAGTCTACCAGTAAGTCATTTCTTGGTAAAACATTTACCCATTTCAGTGAAGATTTTTATTGATAACATGCTAGTCTTGCAAGCTATTGTTAACATAATAGATTTCTTAAAATGACAATAAACTATTTTGACTTAAGTTTCCAAAATATAAGTAATGAAAATGTAGAAAATAACTTTTTTTTAATCTATTCAAGATTCCTTATCTTAAATCTATCTTATCACCTACTTTTATAAATAAAACCAAGTTCTCTCACATGACAAATTAAAAAAGAAAAAAATCATGTCAATTCTCACCGGTTGTAAATTGGAATTCTCAACTCACAGAGATCAAAAGAATTCTTGATTTTATTGCTTAGGCTAAGACGAACTTCAACAATTATTTTCCCAGTGATATCAATCTACATCAAAGAAAAAAAATAGTCATTTAGGAATAAATTGAAATTTCACAAACAAAAAACAAAATCATTAATAATCAATAACAACAGCTGTAAAAAAAAAAAAACAAGAAAACAAACAAACAAAAAATCAAAAGCATCTGATAAAGACTATTTTCACAATTCTATTAGGTCATCCCATAAGTTCTGTCCGAATTTTAACTTTTTGTTAAAATGAACTAAATTTAAAGAGTATTTTATAATGTCTAATGGAACTGAACATTATTTTTATGTTTAGATGCATTTAAACTGATCAAATTTTATTTCAGAGAACAATAAAATTAAATTTTGTTTGATTAAAACCCTGCTAACATGGAAGTACCCAAGAATCATTTGAGGCACATAATGCTTTATGAGTTCAAGAAAGGAAACTCAGCAGCCGAAGTGGCTAGAAACATTCACTTAGTTTATGGAGAGGAATGTGTGAATGAAAGAACTTGCAGAAGATGGTTTGCAAAATTCAGAGGTGGAGATTTCACCCTTGAAGATGAAGATCGAACCGGACATCCTGTTGAGTTTGATGAAAAGCTTCTTGAAGCAGTCCTTGAAGAAAATCCTGCTTTATCAGTTGAGGAATTGGCAGTGGTTCTCAGTTCAAACCATACAACTGTTCATCGTCATCTTCAATAACTTGAAAAACTTCCCAAACTTGGAAAATGGGTGCCTCATGAATTGTCTGAAAACAACCTCAAATCCCGAGTTGACATCTGCTCTTCTCTCCATTCTCACCAACTTGTTTCACCTTTTTTGGATAGACTTGTGACTGGCATCGAAAAAATGGATCTTTTATCGAAATGTTAAGTGTCGTAGACAGTGGCTTGGTAAAGGGGAAGGACCCCAGCCACAGCCGAGAAGGGAACTTCATGGGCAAAAGGTTCTTCTTTCAATCTGGTGGGATTGCCAAGGAATAATCCACTTACCACCTAATGCAACAATTAATGCTCAAATATACTGTTTACAATTAGAGCGTTTGAACCAAGCTTTGAGGAAAAAAAGACCTGCTCCAGTGAATCGAAAACGGGTGATGTTTCATCAGGACAATGCGCGAACACGCACAGCAAGAATCACGTCACAAAAAATCGAAGAACTTGGTTGGGAGAAAATTCCTCATCCACCTTATTCTCCCGACCTTGCTCCTTCAGACTACCATTTGTCTCGTAGCTTACAGAATCATTTGGAAGAAACAGCTTTTGTAACACAGGAAGAGGTTAAAACTGACATTTGTGAGTTCTTCGAATCAAAGCCAAAAGAATTTTACAGTAATGGAATTAGTAAGCTTGTTAATAGATGGAAGGAAGTCATAATCAGGGAAAATACACTGTTGATTGAATCTGTAATTAAATGTAACATTTGGTCACTTGTTTTCTTTATTCAAAATTCGGACAGAACTTATGGGATGACCTGATAGATATCTTATTTTTTCTAAACAGATCTTTTTATCCCAAGCCTCAAAAGAAAATTATTTTATAACTTGACAGTTTCAAAACCAGTGTGTAGTAAACAATTTTAAAACATTTGATGATCTGAAACTGATACAAATTACAAAACAAAATATCATCAAAATTCATAAAATTTCTGTTTGTTTATATACTTTTTGAATTATATTTACTCTGACAATGAGTAACTGACCAAATCTTATTCAAAACATGCAGGTGTAAATTTTTCACCAACTGAACCATCTTCTGATGATCAGAGTTAGTGGCTTTTTCTCTTCTACTGAGTTTTCTTTGAACAAAAGCATGTCTTTGTTCAAGGTTTTATTTATAATTTTTATAATACTTTAATAAAAAATATATTACTAATTTCAAAATGTGATAATTGATATGGTTTTTAATAATTCAATTACTTTATTTTAAAAGCATGCAAAATTTCAAGGTGATAATAATATATACATCATTTTGCAACACTTATACATGTATAACAGAATTATTTAAATCTGATTATTTTATGATGTATATGACTAGACTAAAAGTTAACAAATGATGCAAAATGCCGTTTGGTTAAGATTTAAAATACAACTAAAACATTATTTCAATGATAGCATTTAAACTCAGTATTTCAATGACTATAATAGCATTCATTTAATTTTCCAGTTCAATATATTCAACTGAATTAGACTAACCTGCATATCATAATAACCAGAGATAGGCAATTCTTCTGCTGTTGAAACTGAATAATTGCACAATACAAATTGCTCCATGGGAGGAATGAATCGAATTCTCCTGGGATTTGCACGGGATTCCCAATCTTGATTCGCTTAGTTAAAAATAAAATAAAAAAATTGGTGATGTATTTTTCACAACCATTATTTCTTTCTTGTTATATTTTTTATTTTAATCAGAAAATCATGTGGTTGATTTATAAAAACTGAAATTAAGTATTAAAAAATGTGTGATAGACTTTAATGACAAAAAAGTACTTTACAATTTACATATGAGCATTTTGAAAAATCATTTTTTTGGAAAAAAGAAAAACAAAAGTTATATTTTGGTTAAAACTGTGCTGTATGTAGAGAGAAAATTGTTGCACCTATAATCCATGAAATATTTCATCTACTGAGGTGAGAATATACATTATGTCATAGTGTATAATGTATGCCACTATTAAACAACTAATGTTCAATTTTCAGAATATATTTATATGGTAAATCTAATTTCAGTTTATGTTTTTATAAGAAATACTTACAGTAACTTATTTGGTGGAGCTAGATTTTATCATGTAATTCAAAGGTTGTTCATCATATTGTAAATATGTATATTAGTAAAATTAGTGATACTTATTTTTTGTTTTTTTTAAATTTCAAATAAATGAAATTCTGCAGAGGTCATAAGATATAAATTCAAAAAGTAAAACATTTTAAAGTTATTGAGTGATGGGGACACAGGGTTGGAAATTACAAAAATGTCTAATGGATATCACTGAACAAAAGTGAAATTAAACACATTGACAAGATAAAAAGGAAAAAACTGACTTTAAGAATGTCACAGTGATACAAGAAAAAAATAATAAGGTAACAAGCAACAAAAGTGGATTGACCAGTAAGAAAATATTAGAAGCTGGTTTGGTGAATGCAAACAGGGGAAAAAAGCAAATTATTAAGAACATTAGCTAAAGCCATGAAAGTAAAAGAAGAAAAAAACCACCTTTAATTAAACATCACAAAGAGAAACCTCTAAGTTAGGTGAAGGAGTACATGAAGATGGATTAATTTTTAGTGCTGAATGTAAAGCTATGTAGGATTCAAAATCCTACATTCTTATTAAAACCTATTAAAATAGGCTCAAAGGAGAAATACAGAATGACGCATTCTGATTGGTTATTAAATATGAAAAATAAGAGATGACATGTTTTTGACTACGTCTGAATTGAATGAAAAGACAGTCCCGCCATGTCATTGTGAGCCTATCATGTGACAAACTTTTCTTATTTAACCAACACTTAAATCATTCCTTTTCAGTGAGGAGGGAAATTTTCTACCCACTGCCAGTCCACACGTCATTATTCCAATATTCAGACTTCACGTTAAAACCTATTTTTAACATAATACACAACTGCAATATATATTATTTCAAACAAACTTACAACTTTAATATGCAACCAAAATTAATATAAAATATCTGATCATAGAAAGATAAGTTTCAAACTCTCAGTAAGTCTTTTGAAATTTACAAAAATTATTTGCAAATTTGTCTTAAATTCACCATAAATATGTAAATACTGAAATATACTTTCTTATATTTGAGCATACATTATAACAACACACAACCTTTTAATCCAAAATATTATTGACATTCAAATCATCAAGCACAAAAACATTTAAACAATTTAAAATACTACACTCAACAAATATTGTACTTTTTATTGTATAATCTATTCATTGTTAATACATATTTTGCCTTGAACTTTGTTATTCTCTTGTCATTGTTTATTTCATTACATTTGTGTTAATATAAATTCAGTAGAGTTAGCTAATCCCTACAGCTATATTGGATGGTAATAAGATGACAGTATGGAGATGGAGTGATGTTTTGGGCTAATATTTTAGGCAGTAAAATTATTAGGTACCACAAACAATTATACCAAGATAAATGCAGAGCATTATTAAAGTGATACTGCTTTAAGCTAAAGTGTACTTCACATGGCACAATGCTCATTCTGCAAAACTGTTTCACACTTTACCAAATATGTTTTTTCAAAGACACTAAATTAGTGGAATAGCTCCCAGTTTCTATACATATTTATCCAATACAAAACTTGTGCTCCATTATTATCAAAAGAAATGCAAAATATTATTCAAGCAAGATCTCTGGGTAGGAATAAAAAAAATGCTGCAAATTATGTTAAAAGTGAAATAGAAAAATTAAAACTGATAAAGGTTACTGAATGTTGAAGAGTCAATAGTAATGTGTAAAATAATCTTGTATACAAGACATTGCATTAATCCAATATACATTTTGGAAATATTACAGTACCAGAAAGCAATGTCATTTTTATATAACCTAACTTCAGTTGTTATTTATTAAATATTTAATACTGACAAAATTAAATCTACTTCAAGATGACTTGGGTGTTATTCTTTAAATCCTAATATCATTTTCTTTTCCAGATCCAAAGATGAGTAACAATTGAAGAGAAAATCACATTCATAGTGCATACCGTGATGAATGTGATCTGAATAACAATGCATCAATAACCACCAAAAGGATTTTTAAAATTTATCTGAACACACACTGTCTGTAAATGTAAATGTTACTTCACCAAATTCTTATTAAACAATTTAGTAAGAGGGAACTGAAAAGTTGGTTTTTAGATGAACAACTGTATTAAATAATTTTCTAATAAAACATGTTTGTCTTTTCCAAAAGTATAAATGACAATATTTACCAGTACTAAAAATATATACCAAAAGCTATTCAAGAATGGCTTATAAGGAACACTGTAGAAATGCTTCAGGGATCAATTTAATTGTCAGATTTTAATTTAATTGAAAATTTATTGCAAAGTATATTCATCAAAGAGATCTCAAGAATTCAAGACATAAAGGGTTTGCAAAAAAGAATGCACCAAGTTAATCTAAGTATGTTGTAAAGACTTGGATATTTTTATATAAGACTTAAGTCTTATATAAAAATATCCATGCAATAACTATAATACAATTTTAGTCTAAATAATGTAAACAAACATTTTACAACTAAATATTGTTACAGTTACTTTTGTTTTCCTTTCATACAGATTTGAATATTTCCATTTGTTTTTTTTTTCATATTCTTAAATTTTGCATCAAAACTTTATCCATTGTTAATTATAGGTAAATTTATGCTGAGAAAGAACATTTTTAAAAATATTCAAATACATTTACCTAGAATAATGTCATCAGTATCTGCACTCTGTACACAAGAATGGACCATGATGTTGTCCAGAGGATATTTCTGTCCACCTGAGGTATGAGTAATATTCAAAGTAACCTCGGGCATTACTCCTTCCAAATCAGCCTTGCATGTAACACTGCCATACAATTCAAATTCATTGTTCTTGTCATCTGGGCTGTACTAAAACAACAAAAACACTACATCATAAAAGGGCTTCAATTTTCAAATGATTAAACACTGTATTTTTTTTAAAAATATATTTTCGGTTCAAGTCAGAATGAAAGATATGCAGACACCAGTTTGTGTAAGGAGGGGAGAATGCTGAAGGCTCTGAAATCAATTTTTGGCTAAGTGATTATATATATATATATATATATATATATATATATATATATATAGATAGATAGATAGATAGATAGATAGAGAGAATGATTTTTCCTCTCCCATCCTTTTCATTTATATGATTAATTCAATAAGCCATATTCTTTATTCATTTTTTGTCTTTACTAGAAAAATAGTTCATTATTCTACAATACATTCTGCAAATTTACATATTTTTTAATTATATCTATTGCTGTAATAAATCACAATTCAGTTACTACACAAAATCAACATTAAAAAAAGATATCTGGAAGTTAAAATATGTTAAAAAAATATAAGAAAAATTTATATAGATAAATTCTAATTCATTCCCCATTTTCTTTTACTTTCATTTATTAAAAAGTTGGTTATTTTAAAAGAAATCTTGTATTCATGTTGAGATAACATCAAATTTTCTATAAAGAAATGTTCAATCCTAATGCATTATCTTTATCAATCCTAAAAGCTAAATACTATTTTTAATAGCTTTGAAAATGTGTAGCTTTTATTTATATTGTTTATAAATTTTCATAAGTATTCCTAGATAAGAATCTCTTGAGATGCAAATTATATTGGGAAGAATTTAGAACTTGTATAACTACTTACCAAAACTGCTCGCACAGATTCAGTGACACAGATATGTATTTGATTTTTGCCTTTGTGGATTGAGGGCCTCCATGCAGGTTGCTAAAATAATGCAGAGAAAATATTTATTCTATTAAAGGAAAAATTCTAACCATTTTGTTAACATACTGAAATGAGACATTAATGATTGTTAGAAAGACTTTATTCACTTACAAAGTCAACAAACACATACAAATTATAAGAACTAAACATTGCAAGGTGTGTGTGGAGGTAGAGAAAAAAAGAAGATTTATGGACTATGGTCAAAATTCAGAATATGTACAGTTATGTGAAAGGCAGCAAAAATAGTTCATATGTAGTTCCTTAGTTGCCATTGGTAAGGAAAGCAATTAAGTGTAATAGTGTTTGTCAGTAGGGCTGGGAGTGAACTGATTTCTTACATTGGTTGACCCCTGAGAGAGACAGTAGATCATCTTCCATTCAGCTAGCAAATGTGAGCATATGGAGAATTTGCCTTGATGAGCTCCACTTTATGAAAGAATAATTCATATTGAAACAGACATGATGGTGCAGTAGTACAATTACAGGTTGGGAAAGCTAAGAGGGAAGGGAAGTTCCTGCTGGACTTCTGTGTGGGAACATGAAGAACTTCTCAAGAGGAGTGGTGTTAGTAAAAATATATAGTAAGGAATGAACAGCATGCAATGCAGTAGAAAGATGACCGCCCTAGTAGGTAATAGGAAATTTGTGATGTGCAACAGCTGTTTTCTATATAATGCCATTATACCTCTCACACTGTCCATTACTTTGTGAGTTGTATGGTGTAGTGTAGTTGATAGCGATTCATAAAAAAATTTAAAAGTTCACAGCTCAGTAAAACTCAATCTCCAGTCTATGTGGGCATAAAAGGCTTGCAAAATATAGCAAACAACTGCTACATATATTCTGGAAGTCATATCCTTAAAGGGAAAGCAACTGAGAAATGGTGAATACTTACAGTGAGTAGATAGTGATTTTGAGTATTGGACAACAAAGGTCCCTAAAAATCAATGCTAAGTTCTTCCCAATGTTAACTACCTTTATCAGTGGAATATTTCTTGGTTTGTAGAATTGATGTTTTAATTTGTCACAAGTAGAGCAACTGAAGCAAACTAAGATGACATCTTGAAAATGAAGAGAGAAAGCCCTGATACGACAGGGTGGCATAAATGTTTGTATATGGTTTTGAATTTAGGAAGAGTGAGGGTAGCAGAGCAAAAAGCTTGTGAAAAAGCAACATTAGCAGAGTTGTTTCTCCCAGGTCAATACACAGTATCATAGTTGCACCATTTGATCTTATTTTTCATTTTGTTCAAGTGACTTCTGGTTTATCATGAAGGTAAAGTTTCTCCTAGAGAGATAGCACACCTCCAATTATGTGCAGCTTCTATTATTGCATGAGTCACATTTTTCACAGCTGAATGCTTGTATTCTCCAGGAGTTCAAGATCCAGACAAGAAAGCCACAGATCTCTCAGCTTGGGTAAGCACAGCCAAAAGAGGTTTTTACAGTAAAGAGCAGAGATTCATTGATCACACTCACAATTGATTTTTTTCCACATTTTCCTTCAAGCCATAGAAGACTTGAACTGCCTCTTTAATGAAAATTTGTAGGCAGCAGAAGTGAGTGCACTTTAAAAGAATAGTTTAGGATTCAACAAGAATAGTAAGCAAACATTCCAATTAATCTAGAGAGAAAGGTAGCATTTTGAAGTACAGTGTACTCTTTCAGATAATGCAATCATTCAGCATCATGTTTTATCATTGGATGTAGTAATATATCTAGCTATGTCAATTGATAGGATTGATAAGATACCTTTTTCCACATTGAATTTGTAGCCATCTTGAAAAGGCACTTTCTAAAACTGAAAATTTTTATCATGTTCTTCATATATTTTCTAAATCAATGTGTCTTTCAGTTTGTGTTTAGCAATAAACTCATCCATAGCTTGTTGAGAGATTGCTACTCCATTTGTTACATCAAACAATATAACTTTAAATTTTTCAATAGCCTCAAAAGTGATGAATGGCTTGTATGAATTTTTATAGGGATTTGATGGTAAGCATTCTTCAAGTCTAAGGTGCTAAAAAACTTTGTATTTAGCTAACTTATTAGCCAAATCATCTAACCTGGGAAGAGGGTAAGCATTAAAAAAGTGAATTTGTTAATAGTTTGACTAGTCAGTTACCAACCTTTTCTTGCGGATTGAAAAGTCACCAACACATGAGTCTGCCAAGATTAAGTTCAATCATTCTCACAACCACTGAGGCAATAAAATTTTTGTGGTATCAGCAAAATATCTAGATTGAGTAGCAACAGAGTGGCAGTTAGAAGCTAGATTAGAAAACAAGGTACAAAGTACAGTGCCATTGTTCTGGATAGAGCTGTGGATTTACAAACTTTCAAAAAGATACATTCTTCTATCTGTGGCATTCAACATTTTAAGTTAGACAGATGTACTGAGGATGTAAGAAATAACATGAACTACTTGATTTGGAGAGTCTACTTCATTTTACAATGGCTGACATGGGTTCCTCATTTACAGTTTCTGCAGTTACACTAACCTGGCTACTGAGTAGCACATAAGATTCAAACTTACACTGGGCTAATTCTTAGGTGGCCTAGTTATAAACAATATGAAATAAGTGCTGATATCATGTAGTTGAGGTTAGGTTTGTTAGAAAGTCATTTGCATTGCATCATTGCTATACTGCTGTGCACTATGGTACCAAAAATTGTATTTTCTCTTTCATTTATCCAATTCTATAAAAAAAATAAAAAATGTCTAATGACCTGCTGAGTTTTAACACCTGGTAGCCAGTAAATATCTGACAAAGATTTTGTTAGATATTTACACATATAAACTCCCCAGTTTAGAAAAGGCAAATTCATTATAAAAACCAGAGTTTTTCAGCACCCAGAAGTAATTTTTAAACTTTCTCATACAATAAAAATAGTGAAGATAATTTTTTAAAAAAAGAAAAGAAAAATTTACAGCTCTAATTAAATTCATTGCAGTTATGATAACAGAATGTTAAACAAAAACAATCAACATCAGAGAAAGGATCCTATTTTATGGCTATTGTTACAGATCAAAAGTTTCAAAATTTATTATCTTCTTCAGAAAACTTTATTTCCAGTAGATTTGTTTATTCTGAATGGTTGGCACTTCTGTTAAATGTCATTTTAAGCTAAAACTTGCAAAGCAAAAAGAAAAAGAAACCCCAAATTTGCAAAGTTTACCTTTTGGTATCCTGGAGCAACAATTTTCTTGTTAGAACTTTTGACATTGATAGAAGCTGAATTTACATCTCGTATTGTACCCAGAGGTACAGCTTCAATAAGGAATGTATTGATATCGTTGAATAAGGAGTTCTGAAATACATAACATTTATGTGTTAATATGAAAAAAGAAAATCGAGTTCTTATTTGATCTCTATTATTGATGACTGTATAATAACAATTTATAATGATTACACATATGCTACCTACGCTAAAATGATTTTATCTTCCCAACAGAATGGTTTCTAGCTGATATTTTTTTTTTAAAGCTGTTAATTTACTGAGATTAACATTTATGTAGTCTTGTATCATCAGCGTTTAATATATGCTATTATTTTATTCATTAAGATTTTTGCATTTATTGTTTCTTAAAAACATATAAACAAAGCGAAAGAAATAAATTTCCCTGCCTCCCTAGAAGTGAAATAACATGAAAAATCATATGACAATTCCAAGGAAACATGAATAACAGTCAAAGACCATATTTAGTAAAGTTACTATTGGCACAACCCCCAGTAAAAGAGTAAAAAAAGATATACAACTTTGGCAGTTAACTGACCTCATCTTGTAGGTGTGATATGTGTAACACGTCAGACAGGGCACACAGAAGGTCATAACATAAGGAGATGCCAGGACTACAAATAAAAGAAAGAAGAACATTTAATCATCATAATTTTATTTTTTACATTTCTTATTTTCTTGCAATTTTTTTTTCAATCAATGCAGACAGAATTTTTACAAGAAAATTCTAATAAATTACCTTATATATATATATATATATTATATATATATATATATATATATATGTATGTGTGTGTGTGTGTGTGTGTGTGTGTGCTTAGATTTGTTAAAAAACAAGTTTAACTATCTTTAGACAAGTAAAATTACTTTTAAATTAATCAGTGAATTTAAAAACTGATAACAATAATTATTTACAATTCATTTTTTAAACTGTTTTGCATCATACAAAAACAACAAAAAAATAATCCAAATTTAAAAAACACCTAGAGGAAGGAAATACTATTCTGGACCTTTTTATTTTAATAAAATAATCTCTGCAGAAGAATTTTAAGTGTTTTCATATTTCATATACATAATCTTCTAATTAAGATGTTATATAATTTAGATTATAATTTTATCTTTATGGGAGTCAATTTTATGTGTAACTGATTATTTAGTATTTTATTGAATACTTTAAATTTGCATAAAACCAAGCAAAATTAACAAATATTAAACTTGTAAGTATTTACTTATAATAAAAATTTACAAAATGTTATTCTTGTAAACAATGATGAATTTGAACATTCTAGAAGTATATATACATATACACCTCTCACACATGCACATAAACAAGTATGTGTGTTCCCACTTAAATACTGGGATTCATTCAACATTGTAAATCACACCACTTATCTAGACAAGCATTTTTTTTTAAATTTATTATTTTTATACACAAATTCAATCCTAATTTAAGAAATACTTTTAGAAATCAAAAAACTTTTGTGAAACAGAGAATTATTAGAGTTTTACTTTAATAGCCAATTCTCTAATCATGAAATGTTGCAACAATCAGGCAATTTTATTGTTACTTACATGTCTACCAGAAATTGTGACTGGTGAGGCCCTTGATCCACAAATGATAAACAGCAGTATAAAAATTTATTCTGAAATACAAATAACTTGTTTGTTAAAAATATATTTCAAGAATATAATAATTTATCCAAATGACTTGGACAAAAATAAAATCTCTTTTATAGGTTTTAAATTCTACTTCACTGAATATGCAGACAGTCTATTTTACTATTTGCAAAAGAAATAAAGAAAAAAAACTTTTCATTTTAATGTAGTTATTCATTAAAAGATTTTTTATGCAAAAACTTTGTAATTTTATTAATTTTGTAAAAGAATGATTATCTTTCATAGTAACAAATTGTTTAAATACATAACCTTATTTAATATGATCACAGGAGAAAGATGTCCCAATGTTGTGTCTACTTCATAAAATGGATTGTCTTCAGCAGCACTGTGTAATTCTGTACACTGCAAAATTAGGGTAAAATTAAAATAATCTTCTTGTCAATAAATACAGTTACAGAAACTAGAAAAATCTGCATGTACAATGAAAGCAAAAGCCAATGATTCATTCTAACAAACATCAATTTTATAGACAAAGGCTATATGTTAATTAGTAAATATAATAATATATTATGATAATGAGAAGAAACTATAATTATAAATCTCTGTGAAACTATTCTTGTAAAAAAAGGCTTTAGATATAATTGTAGTAATAATTCTGATAGAAACAAGCAAAATTCATTTCACATTTATTTATATAAAATTTGACTTTCTTCGTTGAAATCTGGTGCTTTTTGGATGAAGTTTTTCTTTCCAAATTGGCAGGGTCCTGAATAATCTAAACCATAGTTAAAACTAAAATGAATACCATTCAAACTAGTACTAAGTATAAATAGATTTTAATATCATCACATTTTCATTTTGTGGAAATCACAATATAATTAAAAAATTGAAAAACTGTTAGGCTAGTTTAAAATTCAAAATATCAAAATGAAAATGATTTTAATAATTTTTTACTAAAATCTCACTAAGATCTAAAAATATGATGCAAAGCAGCAACTATTACATTTTGATAAAAATCATATATAGTCACAACTAAAAAAAAAAAATCCTATACAGTTACAAGTAAAACAAAATACGATATACCTTGACTGATTTTTCCTTTAGTCTGATTTTTGCAAATAAATTTTTTGTGAATTCTATATTGGTTGGTAAAGGGATATACTTATCCTTTTTTATCAGCTGAGCCCGTTTCTCGATTGTAGGGAATTTTCTGTAATATGAAAACAAAAATATTTTTTAAAATTATAACATTTATGAAAATGTTTGTTTTCTGTGTGTAATAGCAATTTCCATGGTGATAAAATTAATAAATATGCTGAAATATTTTTGCTTTTTAGACAATTTAAAAACTAGTCATATTGATTCTTTTCATCACAGAAAAGGACATCTTAAACTTAAAAAATGCTATTCATTTGATTTTGATGTGAACTTCAAAACTCATTGTAACTTTTCTAGCCTGTGTTTCTACTGATGAGTAGAAACACAGGTTAAAAAACATCAATTCAAATGCAACATATTTTTTAAAAACTTAATTCTTAGCCTTCTTTCTTCACAATATGTAATGCAGGAAGTGAAAATACTTTTTATCTATTTTTACATATTGTAAAATTTAAGTTTTTGTTTAATTACACAAGGAAATATGAAGTAAATATTTCGACATTATTGACATTTTAAAACAATTTTTTGTAGACAAAACAATAAAAATCAAATATTGGCGAAACAAAATCAAACAGTAAACATTTTATTTTTCTAATTTTATATAATAAATGTGAAAATGTATGTCACACTTTTTCAATTATCTAACCTCTGTGTCCCGCTTTTTCAATTAAAGGGACACAACTCACTAAAAGATTCTTACATCCTGAGCCATGTTCAAAGACTCAGCCTGAAAACAAACATGAGAGTTAGAATCACAGGTGACCTTGAAGCAGGAAGTTTTGCTGCTTTGCTATTGCAGTTTGGCAAACGGAACCATCAAAATAGGCCAAAATAAAGATATTTCACTCCCAAGTATTCAAGACTTGATTAACCATGTTTATCCAAACATTTAAACACCATTTCACATTATCTCCCAAGAATCAAACTTCTCCATAAATTCCAAAAGAAAGAAAGAAGTACTTTTCCATTGACACTGTGGTTGAATAAGTGCAGGCAGTGAATTATCCAATAGAGTTTGTGAAGTCACAGAATCCTCCTGGAATATCATCACACAAGCTGGAACTAAAAGAAAATGTGCCAGTTATTGAGAAATCTGGTTTCTCCAAAGCTTTGTAATGAAACAAAGTTAATTGTCAAGAAGTTTCTTCCTCATCTCTTGAAAACAGAGATCCTTCTTACTAGTCCAGGAAATGAATGAGTTTTAATCCCAATAATTCTTCCAGATCTTCCTTTTAAGTTCAAAAGACTTCAGTTTCCAGTGAGAGTGAGCTATCCAAGTTCAATCAATAAGTCCCAAAGACAATCATTGAAAGTAACTGGACTTCATCTGATGGAACCCTGCTTTTTCACACGGTCAGCTCTATGTTGGTTGTTCAAGGGTTGGGAATGAAAACAAGCTATTTCTGCTATTTGTACTGACCCTGAATGGGAAAACCAAACATGTTCATGCAGCTTTGCAATAAATTTCAAATAGAAATCATATTGTTTTGATGAAAACTGTTGTTTTAAAAATATTGTTCAAGTTTAATAAAATTTAATGTATTCAATACATGAAGTGTTATTGTTGGACCGAATCAAAATGAGTCCTCCGCTGAAGCTAGCTTAAATGCCGCCTAACAGGGCGGCTTTTAAGCTAGTTAAGTTACAAGTAAATATAGGGTAACCATTAAATTTTAATTTTAAATTTAGTTGGTATGTTTTCTTTTTTTTCAAGACTACTTTTACTATTTTCATTCATGATTATTCTTAAAAATATTTTTAAATAATTAATTGCTTTTAAATGGTTTATTTTCCGCTTTGTCTAAATTACTTGTACAACCGGTAGAAAATGTTTGAAGTGGGTTTTTTTGTTGTTACGTTTCTACAATATTGAATGTAAATTTAAATCTAAATATTTTTCTGATGGGAAGAGTATTACGTCAAAAACTGGCATTTATTTTACTGATTAATTTTAAATACTATTTTTTTTTAGTAAACTATAGACAAGAACTTTGGAACCAAAAACTTTAAAAAAGCACCGTTTTTTAAACATTATGCCAATTATTGAAATATAAGAAACTATGGATAAATTAAATAGAACAAACCTGGAAAATATAAGACGAGGTGATGCCCCAGAGCTTCCCAAGTAATAAACCCACAAAGCCCTTATTTTCATGACGAGTTACAGAATTTATTCATAACATTTCAAAAAGCAATTCCACCATTATAAATAATGTCACATGACTTTAGTAACGTGACTATTTTACGAAACTGTTATGAAATTATTTTTATATACATTGTAAAATTATTACTTCTAAATATAAATTTTGCGTTAGTTTATTTACGGTCAATGTTATCTTATTTTTAAATCACTTCAAAATGACATGATTAAAAAAAGATGTAATTTCGGTGTACTTTATTATTAGCAAGAAACAACTAGACAGTTATTTGAACTAATATCAATTTATCTTATTCATATATACCTAATTATTTATTTCTCTGCCTCCTCCCAAAAATAAATAAATAATTATATATTTAAATAATTTTTCTAAAATTATTTTTACGAAACTAAAACGTTACACCTCCTTGATTATAGCTGGTTTGGCTATTCGAGTGGTTCATTTGGCGTAAAGAACTTGAGTAAGTAATTCTAAATTATATTTTAAGATCGTTAAACATTCTGGTTTAATTTTCAGGATTTATAAATTTAAATTATGAAATATAAAAATAGACAAAAGTTTTTATTTAAATAAGCTAGGCTTAATTATTTTCCGTGTGGAACTGACTGAGGAAATTCGACCTAGAAAGTTAATTAAAAAAAAGAAAAATCAGTTTTAGATTGTCATCTTTTCTTTCTAACATTCGAACTTACAGATGTGCTATTAATTAAATATATAAATATAAATGGATCTATTATATTTAAACATGCTCTCTGTCTGCATTCTTCCTTTCAGTAGTCTTCTTTCTGATATAACATGGCGCCGGTCATGCTTCCATAAGACCACGCGGGACCTGAATATTAGAAAAAATTCACATTCATTTTTAAATTACTTGTTAATCATTTTATTTGGGTTATTTGAAACGATTTCGGTGTTTGAATAAGAACTATCTTTTAGCTATATACTAATTTAAAACGATTATTAGGAAATATTTTCGCAACCGATTTTTTTTTCGTTATGCCAGCTGTCAACTTGTAGGATTGGATTTTTTTTCTTTTTTTTAAAGTAAAATACTGTTATATTTTTAATCGTCATATATTCACAATTTATTTATTTTTTTCATTACGATCATCACTAGTGATTATGGTTTCTACATATTTTTTTATGTTTGTTTAAATTAATATCCTTGCGTCAGAAATATGGCCTGGTGAATGGTGTGTGTGGGAGGGGGGGGCTAACTTAAGTTAAAAAAGAGGGTTCGCGGTAAACCAGAAAAAGTTTTAGTTTCAACATCGCTCGGTGTGAAAAAATATTTTAAAAATTAAACATTTTTGATTAATTCAGGTTGACTTAATTGGTAGGGTATTTTTAACGCACTCGCGTGTTAGTTTAGAAATTTGAACCAGCTGAGAAAAGCAATAAATAAAAAGAAACTTTATATAACAATGCTGGAATCGCTCAAATATCCATCGGTACTGTTCTTATTTCTTTTGTTGGAGCCAGTATTTTATTAATTGGCCAATTTCTTTTTGAAAAAATGAACATGAAAATTGATCGATCCAAAAAAATGAACTCATTTTTTTTTTTAATGTGATATGCCAAAATCTATAATTAACGGAAAAATACTTAAGCTTTTCTTCTGGAAAGATTGAAGAACTAATAATATAAAATAAAAACAATAAACTAATTTGCAAGGATGATAAGAGCGTTAATTAGCCAAGTAGCTTGTTTACATCATTTTAAGATCGATTGTCATTTTAACCATCAAATCGTAACTCAAGTGGAGGGAAATTAATAATTATTATTTAAATTGTATATTGCAAGTAAAAAAAATTGATAGAGGGTTCACCAATTTTACAGATAGAATATTTAGAATAGCAATAAAAATGGATTTACTTAAGCCAGCAATATAGGTAAGAAAAATGAAATTTCCCTTTAACAGCTGTTTTGAACATGACGTGAAAGTTTTTTTGGAACAACGATTTGCATATGGAGATGCGAAGTCTATTTGCCAGTAACAATAAATTAAATTTAACAGACCGCTAACATTTTTTTTGTCCTACAACTAAAGGGAAAAGACTAAAGAGATGTGTAATTAGGATTGAAAATCTGGTTGTAAGAAGAAAAAAAAATACCGTTGAAATTTTAGGGACCTCCACGAAATTCAAATCAAATTCAGAGATAATATTCTTCAAATAAAGTTTCAGAAAAGTATATTTTATTTTTGGAAGACTTTTTAATAAAGTGAAAGACTACTGAAAATGCACTAATCAGATATTTTAGAAAAAAAAATCCTTCAAAATTAGATTTTGAAATACAGAGTAAAAAAATAAATGATGTATTTTAGATTAAAGAAAATAACTTAATAATAATATAAATCAGTTTGTTTAATAATTAAATCAAACTTTAATTTAAAAATTTCTACCAGGAAATATTTAATTTAATGATTTCATTCTAATTAAAAAAATAATTAAAATCTTTCAATTGATTTTTTTTGTGTTTGAGAAATCAGGAAATTTAAAAAAAAAAAAAAAACAAGACTTATATAATTTATTATAAAATATTATATTGAAAGATTTTATTGGTGGTACAAAACTTAATGATTGCCATAAATAGACAAAATTTGTTTATATTACCACTCATGATAACAAAAGGAAAAAAATGAAAAACTAGCTAGCTAACCAGTTTCAAACCTTGCTCAACAGAGTTAAATCGAGGTTAATAAATATATGATTATCCATAAAGATGGAGAATAGGTAGGGAAAGAAAACCAAAAAAAATTTCTTAAATGGAAATTAATTGGAGGCCCAGTACAAAATCCTTCTGTGTACATAATGATGGTTTCAAGGAAGAAATGGGCACCTCAAGGCAGTGTAATGGTTAGCAAGCTTGTCTCGCTAGAACCATTATGACTGAGTAGTGAGTTCGATCCTCACTGGGTGCCCCATACTTTTGGCCTTGTGCCACATCTAAGCTACGCTTGGAAAATCACTATATGGCCTTCAATATTCTCAAGTGGTAATTTGAGTGGGACTTACTAAGGTCGGAAAACAAGTCCACACTAAAATTATGGTTATTTAAATTACAATAAGAACTAATTGAAAACTAAGCTTTTATTTGTGAAATATCATTCTACTTTGGAGTGGTGGGTGTAATAGCAAGCAGACATTTTTTTCTAAGCATGTGAGATAAGTGTCAGTGCCTAGTAAGATAAAATTTGGACAATGTATTTTATTTACTTAATTGTATTAGATATGAAGTGGTATAAAAAAGATTAATGACCAGGTAAAAACTTTCTTTGTTCTTACTTGAAATTTGTGATAATCTCACTTCAAGTTGACATGTCAACCAAATGGTCTATAAGTTTCCCAAATTTATATTATAACTTCTTATACTAATGTTCGTCCAGTACAAGGCCCAAGAGCCACTCAAGTTAGAGGATTACACTATAGTGTTGTATGAGCATAAGAGAAGGCAATAAGTGCCATTTATGAGGTTATATAGGGGGAGGAAATGGTTAACCCTACATTTAAAGATTGTAATAAGTGGGAAAACATCCTGCTGGAAGTCTGTTCTGCAAAGCAGCAATTCTTGGGAAGAAGCTGTTTGAACAGAACTTAATCTTTACTAATGGAATATGCAGGGAATGAGATTCATCCTTGTGTACATGGAATGGCAGGTTCTAGCTGTAAAGGTCAGGGTTGGTGGAACCAAGCACATTAGATCACTTGCCATGGAAATAGCAATAGAGTAGCGAGAGGTTTGTGATGTTTTGTCTGTTGGGGGGGGGGGTTGTAGATGTTTTTTTAACTGGGCAACTATAGTCCAGATATGGTAGCAATACTCCATTTTTGGTCTGATCTGATCTAAAGATAGAGCAGGGCTGAGGAAGTCAGATATTTACTGAAGTGGTACAAGGAACCAACCATTTTTTCAGCATTTTTAGCAATAGATCATATATAGTTCAAATGATGGTGTTTCTTAAAACAATTGAAACTATCTCTGTCAAAGTACTTGATATGTTTTGTAGTGTCAAAATGGAACACTACAAGAAAGACACTGCTTATGAAAAGGTGTCCTTTTGTTTTCTGTAATGTTAAAAGTTTATCTCTTAATAATATTAAATATTAAGTTTTCATTACTTCTAAATTAAAATCTTTCTAAAATATTCATTTTAATAGGTTGTTAATTTCTTAATATTAACCTTGAAACAATTATGAAATTACATTGAATTTATTTCATCATGTCCTTGATTCTTTAATTTTTCTATATCAGTGATATTTTTTTCTTACATAATATAAAAAAACTTGTTATAAAATTTTATTAAAAAAATTTTTTATATTTAAGATATATTAAACTGGAGTCCTATACAAATTTTGGACAGTCAAGCAATATCTTAAGTTTGTTAGAGCTTAGTAAGTTAATGTATAATAGTTAATGACCACAGATTTTTTTATTATTCACTTATGTTATGCTCTTCTTTCACTTTCCACAAATAATGAATCAGAATTTTTTTAATATGACATTTGTGACATTTCAGCTGTTTCAATTCATTTAAACCAAATTTAATACAAGGACATTTAGAACAATAAGATTGCTTAAAATATTTTCTTAAATTTTTAAAATTACCTTTTTCTTTTCTTTATTTTCATAAAAAAATTATATAAAAAAAGCATTCATGTTGTATTCAATTTCTTTTAGTTGTCACCCTTACTTTGCCATACATCATGCTGTCAATAAATTATTCTACATGTCATAAAGACAAACCCATTGTTAAAAAATGCTTTTTCTTCAATATTTTAAACTAATAAGTAATATGTTTCAATTTTCAATTAATTAAACTTTAAACCAGCTAATTTTTCAGAAATTTGTTTCAAAAAGTATATTTTATATTTGAAAGATTTTTTTAATAAAGTTTGTGTTGTCAGATTTTTCAATATGGACAGATTTATAGATTTTACTTATTAGAAATATTAAATGTAATCTATGAGCTTGAAATTTAAACTAAAATTAAAACCTTAAGAAAGATATCACATTTTGTTTAAATGCATTTTTAAACTTTGGCATTGCTTCTTTTTTTCTTTTTTGTGAGGTGCCTACTTTTAATGCACCACAAATCTGTAGGTCTATGTATCTGATGTACATAAGTTTTGTTTCTGTGAACCTTCTGAAGGCTACTTGTTGGGTGAATAGAAAACATTTACTGTTAATGCTACAACAGAGCAACCCTCCATGTAAAATATAGAATTGATTATATTGTGTGGTTCTGTGACTGGGTTGGTCTAATCAGTATACTTGCCACCACTTTTATAAAAAGTATAAAGGCTACTGTGTTTACAAACTGAAAATGGTGCCATTGTCTTGGTGCTTAAAATCTTTTTCTTTACTCTGGTCTTAGTATTTGCTATCAAACATTTTCTCTTTTATGAAATATTTTTCTCATTTTTATTATCCTTGTCACTAGAAAGGATTAGTGTTGTGTTACACTATTGGATCCTTGTATATGTAAACTTTTTCAAACATTGTAAGCCAGTTGGAATTTAAAAATCAAAGTTTTGTAGATATCTATGGGTGCTTTTCTCTCTGTTTAGACAAAATGTATATTAGCAACAACATTATTTCTCAAATTCATTCCTTAATTTCATTTTCATAAAAATATCTAGTATATAATTTAGAACTGAAAACTTGGGCAACATAAAATTCATTATTAGATCATAATTAAGCCTTTAATGAATTATCCAAAGTATACTCATGTAGTTTTACCATTTTATTCTTTGAAGTTATTATTAGTTATCTTATTTTAGTCTGTCAGCCTATTTTTTTTAATGTTAAAAAAAAAAGGTATGCAAAAGGAAAACATTTTCAGGATTCCAATATTTTTAAAAACACAGATTACTTTTTTTCTTTTTCTTTTTTAATTAGTGAATTGTCATGCATTCTTGTGGAAGATAGTGAATTGGTTTCCCAGTGCTTTCTCCATAGTTTGGAATTAAGTTTTCTTTCTCTTAAACTGGTTACCATCCAAACCTAGAGAGACCTGTCTACTCTAATATTTAACCTATAGTTGGTGGGAAAATGAGATGGTATTTATGCAAAGGTGAATGCAACTGACTAGTTTGGAATTTGCACTCGCCTCACTGATTCCATTTTCCATGCCAATATCTGTTACACAACCCACATATCATTCCTCCAATATTATATAAATTTAATTTATAAAAAAAAAAGATATGCGAAATGAAAAGTTGAGCTAGAAAAAAAAATTTATCTGCAGACAAAAAATCTTTTTCCTTTATTAATTCTTGTTCTTAATTTTTTTCTTTTGCAGCAAAATGTCGAAGTTTTTCAAAGGATGTGAGAGTGAGAGTGAAAGTGAGAGTAGTGATGAGGAGGTTGTTGTCCAGAGGCCAGTTGTCACCAAGTAAGTCTCTCTTTTTTCTTTTTTTTATGTAATTTTTAATTCCACTTTCTTTTTTTTTCTTTTAGTCTTTGTCATTATCACTATTCATAATCTTTATAAGATTGCCTGTAGTTATTAAACAATTGGAAACCTATTTCTCTTATTGAAAACATTTAAATCATTTTTCTTTGTAAAATATCTTTATTTCTGTAGCTAAAAATAAGATATTAACAATTTTAAAATACCCATTTTACGATATACCGTGTGTATTGAAAACCAATTTTTATCAGTAAAAATTTGTAATAATAGTTGTAATAAACACAAAATCAATAGATTCGTTAAATTTTTTTTTCTTTTTCAGTGTCTTATTTATTGGAAAAATGTCTAACTCTAGAAATTATTTTTGGATTTGTTTTTGCTTTCTTTCTTTTTCTTTAGGGCCTTTCAGTTCAGTGATGATGAAGAAGACACTAAACGTGTTGTTCGAAGTGCCAGGGACAAGAGGTAAGAAATTAGTCATTTTAATTAAGAGTAAGAAAATATGTTCAAAAACATTATTCATATGTACTACTATCAATGCTTGTATGTAAAAAAAATTTATAAAATATTAGAATTTTTTTTCCAAATGTATTTAAATTTCATTTAAATGCTCTTACTGAAAAATGATCATAAAATGTTTGTTTTTTTTCTTTTGGGGTGAGATCAAGGAGATAAAACTATTTTATTTAGATATCTAGTAGAAAGGATGAGGTTTAAAAATAAAAATTAATTTATAAAAAGGGATTTTTTTTTATTTATTTTTTTTTTCCCCTTTTAAATAGATAAATCCCATCGTGGTAGAGATGGGCGGTTTAATCGAGAAAAAAAAACTTTTTTCGGTTTCATCTTCACACTGTGAAACCACATCAAAAATTTTTACGGGAGCAAAATTGTTCAGTTTCAATTAGTCTTATCCCTACTGAGTGACCATATCCAAAGAAACACTATTGAAAAAGTTAAAAGATTTTCAGAAGTTAATAAAATTAAATTTTATCAACATTTATACCATTTTAAGAGAAAAAGATTGAACAAGAATATATTAAAAACATTTAATTGACTAGTTTTACAAAATAAATGTGGAATCTATTTGTTTACAAAAGAAATGAAGAAGAAAAAAGGAAATACGACAGATATGACACTTGGAAATCATAGAATGTTTTCAAACAGAAAAAAAAGGAAAATACAACATGATGTCTAAAATCTATTTGTTTAAAAAAACAAAAAAACTTTGTGGTAAAATTAAGTTAGCAACAAAATAGCAAGTAAAAATAAAAATAAAAATAGTTGCCAGTTTTGTCTTAATATTAAATTTATGAAGTCAGAATTTTGTAAGGGTTTTCTAGTAAGCCATTACATCAATCACAAAATAAAGTTGATGTAAACAAGAAAAATGAATGAAGATTTTTTTTTTTATAAAATAAATTTGTTTTTTATCTAGGGAATGCACCTAAATTAGATATTAAGTATAATTAAAATAGTTCTTAATTTCACTTTTAAAATGTGTATATTTCCAGATATGCGAGTCTCTAGTGTAAAATTGCTTGTTTTCTACAAAAAAATTGTTTCTATCTAGTGAATGCACCTAAAATTAGATGTTAAAAAAAATAAAGTGTTATATTACGTGCTAATAGGAATATCACGGGAACAACACAGTGGATAAATAAGTGGATACGGGTTATTGTAATAACCAGTTGTGAGTGCTGCTATTGGAAGGTCGAATAGTTCTCGAGTAAGTCAGTCATAATCAACTGATTCCAGCAAGTCTCACGTAGTCCGGATACTTATAAGTAGTTGCTACCTGTAATGTAGTCACTCATGGGGGGTGCCAGGTTATTCCATTACATCACCTCCCCCTGAGCTGAAATTTTCCTCTAGAAAATTCAGCTTTTTAATACCCCCTCTTTTTTGGGTCTGGGCTTAACCGCACTGTTGGTTTTCTTTTTCTTTTACTCTTTCAAGGAGAATGACATCTTGCTTCTACATGTAGGAGATGTATCCATGTGTTCTGGTATGTTAGTGGGTGGTGCTATTTTAAATGTGTCGTACAGGACATCCATAGGAATTTCTTCATCCTGTTGAACTGTTTCCGAGTATCTAGGTTAATTGGTTTATATGACTATTGCATACCCATCTTTTCCCTTTTACTGTATAGATAACTCTTCCGATTCTGCTTAAAATAACACCATCCTCCCAAAAACATTTTCCCTCTCAATAGTTCCTAAAGAAAACTTTATCCCCAGGTGTATATTTCTTTGTACAGAATTTCTCTTTATTACATATTTTGCTTTTTGTATATCTGTCAGATATCGACCTTAGAGGAAAGAATAAAGTATTAGTGTAGCAGTTTTGGGGAAAACCCATTAATTTTGAAATTATTGTAAAAATCAAATAATTGTCTAATTTAAATTAAACTTTCAGGACTTCTTCAAAAATGAATGAATTTATTTTTAGAAAATCTTGATATAAATATTTTTTTAAATTTTTTTTACATCTGTAAAATAATAAAATTCTCATTTATCAATTTAAACATTTAATAACTCGGTGAGATATTTTAATTATTAATATAATAATAATTTTATTAGTTATTATCGCAGTTATTAAATTAAAAATGTAATAACTTAATGTAATATTAATAATTAATAAAATTAGTTATCATTATCTTAGCTATTAAATAATGAAAGAGATAGAAGTAACTCAATAATGCAATAGTATTTTAAATTATTATAAGAAACAAAAAAAAACAAAACGTTATGTCACTTTTGATGCACCGTACTAAACCTGTCAACACATTCATTCATCAAATTATCGATGGAGATGTGAAAATAACAAGACCCCGAGGTCAAGAAATGTTTGTCTAGAAAATTTTATGCTATAAGTAAGTGATTTTTGTTTCAGAACAGATTAATTTAACTTTAAATTTGCTAATTTTACAAAAGTAACGTTTCAGAAATGTATATCTTATTTTAGTGGGAATTTTAAATCTGAAAAATAAGTTTGTTTAAATTTCACTTAAAAAAAGTTAAAAATGGCCGTTTTGATTGGGGTTTTTTTTTTTTTTCGGAAGCATTAACTAAAAGTCATTAAAATTTCTATTTGAAATACTCTACAGTATATTTTTTTCTGGAATTAGAAAATTTAATCCTTTAGCTTTCAATTGAAGTGGTTGAAAAGCTTCGGAAAGGATTTTTCCTTTATGAAAAATACATTTAAACCTTAGGTATACCGAATTTTTGGAGGTACCTACTCTTAACCTGTTCAAGTCTAGAGCCAACTATTATCTTTCCCACATATTCCCATAAACTCTCTCTTACTCTGTAACCCTCTAACTGTTGTGCCTGATACAAGGTGAACATCATTTTTAAAAATAAGTTATAAATTGCTTAAATAAAACAACCAAATAAAAATTTTAAAATGTGCATTTTCTGCACATCCATGACATCCATCTATTTTAATAAAAGCATTCTTTTAAAACTTTCTCCTTGGTATCTTGTTTTATTAAAGATCTGCTGCTGAATTTAAAATCATATTCTCATACATACCCCCCCCCCACACACGCACACACGCACATATATCAAATATGGATTAGAATCTGATAGGACAAGAAACAAATAGGAAACATTTATAAATTTAACATGTTTCTCTTTTTCTTTTCTTTTTTTTTTCTTTTATTTGTAATTATGTATCATAATTCTAGTTGATCTATGTTGAATTTGAGTGATAATGTGTGCATCTGGTGAGCATTTCATTTCCTTTTGGTAGTGTCCATATGTTGGTTGTGGGATGTTTTGTGTGAGAGTGAAAGAATTTAGGTTACTCTGGTTTAGTTGTGGGTAGTCTGGTCTTAGATTCTTTAAGTATGGTTTTATAAATGTTGGCGATATTATAAAGTGTGTTTAGCATGTATTTATTGATGTGAAGATATTTGTCAGGATACTAAATTTAATGATTTCTGCCCAAGGCAATATCTAAATTATTTTTATTGTTTTACAGCAGGATTGTTCAATTTGAATCCGATTTAAATCATCACAAATTAAATCATGATTTTTTTTTTTTTTATCACTTATTTAAATTTATTTTCTATGTAATTATGTTCAATTCTTATTATTAAATTAGTTATAACCTATTTTATTTTTGTCTGTTACGAGTGAGTTCAAAGGGTTGTCCCAAAACAGGTCTCTCTTATGATGCAGGCTTTTACATTTCTGGAGGTTTTGCTTATATAATTCTTCTGGCATTGCAGACATTTACTATAAATTCCAGTATCTGATGTGGCATTGGATTTATGTTTCTTGCTAATTAGATCTCTAATCATCTTGGAGATGGTATCTATTTTTTGTGACTTGTGGACTTTGTATGCTTGTTTCATAGCATTGAAGATGAAATGATATGGGTAGTGAAGGAGTCTAAACATTTTTTTCACTGTATTTCTGTTCACCTTTTTTTTTCTGGGTTATTCTAAGGGTTCTGAGGTAAAAACGTATAATTAGTCCTGATTTTATTGGGGGTGGTGCTATGCTGGGTATAATAATTGATTAAATCAATTTTGTTTGTAGGTTTACAGTAAACTTTATCTAATGTAATTTATTCTGTTCTTGTTCCATATTAATAGGATGCTAAGGAAGTAGCTTTGTTTATTTCATGCTCATGTGTAAATGATTCAGTCTATGTTACTGAGTTCAGCCATGTCTTGCTCCAATTTTTTTTTTTTTTTTTATTTTTTTTTTAAATATATGCTAAAGGAATATATGCCAACTAAATTTAATGATTTCTACCAAAGAAAATACCAAAACAATTTTAAAAAAAATGATTATTTCTGGTCACAAATTGTACAACTCACCAAAGAAATTTCCATATATTGTCTATGAATGACTAAAATTAAAATTCAACATGTACTTTTAAAAGGAAAGAATAGGTTAGATAGCCATTTTGTATCTTCTAAGACTTTTTCTTTTTTTCAAATTTACTTAGGTTTGATGAAATGAAAGATATTATTCGCCTCTTAAAGAATCACAAGAAGATAAAAGACATGTCAAATGTATTAAATGGTTTGTATTTATTTTCAATTTTTATTGTTTTACAGCATGATTATTCATTTTAAGTCTGATTTAAATCATCACAAATTAAATCAAATGATTTTTTAAAATTACTAATTTAAATAAATTTTACAAAAATCTTTATTTAAAAATAAAATGTTAACCATTAACAAATTCTAAAATTCAATATCATATATAGCTGATGATCACCATATCAATCTGTTATTTTAAAATGTTGTAAGAATAAAATAGTTGAATTTAGATGTACCCAAACCCTTAAAAAATGTTAAAAATTAAATGTAGATTTTTATCAACTAAATTGGGAAAAGATCATCTAGATATAACCAAAAAATATTTTGACAACCCCAAATTATCCTACTATTTTATTCTCCCAATCTATTTGTATCAGCTTTACTCTTTTTGCACAAAAATTACTTCAGAATTGAACTATTTTGGATTGTTATGACATTTCAGCTTGTCCATTCTTCTACCTTCATCTGGTGTAACACCATAAGAAAAGATGGGGAAGTCTATTTCTTTACAAAATTAATATAAATAATGAAATGCGCCCCCCCTCCCCACTCTTTATTATTACACACTTATTGTAACAGCATCAGGAACACAAAGGAATGACATTTGGAATGTGAATAACCTTTCTTATATTTAAAGACAATATCACAATTATTTGATCATTTCTTATTCATGTTTAAATCTACATTTAATTATTGATTTAAAATTCTATAATTAATGGTTTATTGATCAAAATTTTTATTAGTGGAAATCTTGGACTTTTTCCTTTTCTTTTTTTATTCCTACATTGCTGATGATGTGAAGATAGTAGAAATTGAAGTCTCTCTGCAATTACTTTTCATAAACATCACTTTATTATTTTAATGTTAACTATATGAAGTTAATTCATTTAAATTTCCTAAAAATAATGTTAAAGTTGTGATGTAAACCTGTATTCAAACCTAACTTTTTTTTTTCGTAGATATAGTTCTGTAAAGTAGGTTTCTAAATAAAATGTTTTTAATGATGAAAACAGCATTTACACTTTTTTTTTTCCAGATTTTGAAATTCTTATCAAAGCTTTTGAAAAAGCTAAAAAGATTGTGGATGCTGAGGGTATTCCGAGGTTTTATATCCGTTGTTTGATGGAGCTGGAAGACTTTGTGGCTGAAGTATGAATTAGTTATTCATTTTGTTTACAACTAACATTTTTTTTTTCTTTTATTAAATGTTTTATCTTGATGTGAAGGGTTGCAGTTTTGAGGTTAATTATAAACATAGTGCAATTAAATAATTGTAAAAAAGAAAACCTATCAGTAAAAATAAGATTGCATTATATAATAATTCTTAAATATTAGTGCAAAATGGTTATATTATGATTATTTTTATTTTTTACCTATTCTACCTAAGTTTTTAAGTTAAATTTCTAAAAGCTATTGAGGTTGTTTTTTTTTTAAGAGATAAAATCTTTGTTATTGCTAATACAAGATAATAAAAATCAAAGAGAAACATTTATTGGCACTCATATTTTTATTCCTTATTTATGTATTATCCTTTGTTTTGTTTTTTTTTCCTCCACCAGTGTTGGGATGACAAAGATGGTCGGAAGCAAATGAGCAAGAACAATGCTCGTGGTTTAACAACCCTTCGCCAACGTCTCCGAAGGCACAACAGGGATTATGAAAACGAAATAAAGAAATATAGAGAGGTAACTAGCTTTGTGGGATTCTTGTTTTGGATTTCCAAATCTTTAATAGAATTAAAGAATCATTTTTTATCCCTCCTCCCCTCAAAAAATTATTCTGATGAGAATCACTTAGTGATGAATTCTCTCTTCTTTTTTTTTTCTTTTTTTCTTTCAAAATTTTTTGTTTTCTCTTCCTTCCTTTGTTTTTGATAATAAGTGTGTTTTTAACACAACATATAATATATTTTGATAAAGGGGTGTCAAAGCAGAACTCAGTTGCTACAGAGAACTCTTGTGGTGCAGTTTGTGACCTGTTTAAGGGTTTGGCAATATTTAGGATGGTGGTTACTGTGTCATGGCTTGCCCGTTTTCCCCTTCAATTAAAAGGAGTGGTAAGCAGTGGGTGCAGCTATTAGATGTAGAATCAAAGTGAGTTAAGGGGGTGATGGACATCTGTCATATTAACATTGCCTTTGGATGTTGTTGTAATTAAGTGAAGTACTGAAAAGGACCAGAGAGATTATTATGTCTTAAATTTTGAGACAAGTCATTATCATTAATTCACATTTTAATTTGACTAATGTTCTTAATCTTTGCTAGTTGTGTAAAACTGTTTCAGCTTTATCATTCTTTGGGTAAGAAATTCATCTAGTATTAGGGACTTCCTACCACAAAACTGAGTGTCAGATTTTCCTGTAGGCAGTACCAGCATTCTATTTATTTCTAAGACATAAAATAAGAATTTAAAAAATTTAGGATTTGCAATCAATATAAAAGCACAAAAATAAATTTCTTAGATATAACTTTTAATTTAAATAGTGGAACTTTGTAAACCATACTGAAAACAAAACTGCACACATTAATAAATATTCTAATCATCTCTCAGCTGTTTTTAAACAAATACCATTATCATTGAGTAAGAGATTTTCAACAAATTCTAGTAGAATTAGATAATTTTTGACAATAAAAATAAGAATTGGTCTTTTAAAGAAATGGATATCATAAAAGAGTAATGATAAAAATAATAGAAAAAGGAATATAATTTAGTTTAACGATAAAACAAAAATAGGGAAAATATTTTTTTAAGTTTATTGATAAACATGTTTTCCAAAATAGTAAATTATCAACAGAGGTAATATTAAGTTACAATTGCATGAGAAATATAGAAAAGACAAACAACAAAAATAATTAATAATAATAATATATGCAACATTAGTTTCAATAGTAACACTAACACGAGTAATAACAATAAATTTAATAATAATACTTCATGCAATAAATAAAGCAAAATGTCCTTGATAATAAATGTCTAATTCACAGTATAATTTATAAAATTGTAGTAACAAATAATATTAATATGGAAGAAAAAACTTACAGGAAAAAGATATTACAATCCTAAACTATCATTTGAGAATAGAAAATATGCAAATAAGACCTTTTTCTAAAAATATATATATATATATATATATATATATCTGCAGAAAAAAAATCTCTACAAATATTATATCAGGATGGGGGGGGATCATGAAAAAAGTTTCTTTGCAATATCAATGACCACAAATTATAAGAAAAATAAGAAATAATTCCTTTTAAAAATCAAAATAAATTACTAAATAAAAATTAATTTCTAGGAAAATGAAGGTATATTAAACAGCTGCTACTCCATATAAAAACCTGATGAAGTATAATAAATCTAAAAATTTAATATCTGTCTATATTTCTGAGATGAGGTATTATGTACATTATTCGGACTATTGTCCTCATCTTTGTCACCATATTTATTACAACGTTTCGGTCGTTGTACACTCCAACTTTCTTCAGGTGGTTGGAATGTCGAACTGAACCCTTTCGCTCACTGGGGTAGACTGTTCTAGTTCCACGTGCCATGTTTAATGGATGTTATCAGTTATCTCGTGTTAATTTCCCTCTCCAAGTTCTCCACTGCCTTAACCGGGTATTGAACTCACACTCTTTGAATCCTTTCACTGGCTCCAATTAATGCCTTTATCCACTGTGCCATGTGTCCTCGAGGACATCTGTATGAATTTTTGGGTATTATAAACCTAATGTCTTCAGCAATCATTTTTTACCAGAGCTCATATTGCAATTTTTGTTGTTGTTATCGCTTTTCTCTGCCACTCCTTATCACTGGTTCCCATATTGTATTCATTTCTATGCTTGGTCAGCTCAGGAGATTTTTGTGGCCTAGCATATGTGCCGATTCCTTAAGTTTACGAATTTTCCAATGGTGTTCTTTGTCTATGATCTCAACCTGATCCCACAGGGGGTGGCGATCTCCCTTCTCTCTCCATATGTGGTCAGCCACGCCTGATTTTTTCACTTCCCCTCGTGTTACAGCTTTCTGGTGTTCTTGAAGCCTTACCTTAAGGGGGCGGCCTGTCTCCCCTTTATATTTCCTTCTGCAGCTGCACTGGATAGCATACACACTTTAGTCTTTAGTCATCTTCTCCTCTATGAGGGGTCATACTCGGGAGAGATATCTGTGAAGTGTCGTCAAGCTTTTGAATAAAAATATTAATATTATTTAAAAAAAAAAAAAAAAAATATATGAGTGCATTTTTACGTGTGTGTGTGTGCGTGTGTATGTCCGTGCGCACACGAGCATACACACACACATACACACATACATACATACACATATATATATATATATATATATATATATATATATATATATATATATAATTAATTAATAAACAAAGAAATCCCAAATTACCTCATATGGGGAATAGTCTATTTCAGCTGATGAAGATATCGGCCATCTCTTATCAACCCCAGTGTGGAATATATATATGTGTATGTATAAAATCTCAGAATACAACAGACTGATAGGAAACATTTATGATATAGAGAGCAGTAAGCAGATGTTTTCAAAATACTAGTAATATCATTTTAATTTATTTTTATTATTTTATATCTGAAGTGTGGTAGTCACATGCTTAAACTCCTGATTTACACTACCTTTTGACACTCATAAACAGCGTCTTTCATAACATTCTCTATTTGGGTCGCATCTTTCTTTGCGAATGTTCCATTATGTCTGACTTGATGACCTGTCTTACTGTTATTTCTTTTGGGGTTGTTTGGTTAACTGCTCTTTATAGTCTTTAAAACAAATGTATGAGAGATTATACAGTGTTTAGTCAGATTTTTCTTTATAAAGTTCAGCTTTAGAGGTAGGCTTTATATAGTTTTATAGTTTGTATCTAAATTGTTTCCTAGAAAGAGCTCACATATGGCCAATACAACTTAGAAATGTTCATGCTTATAACTGATATGCCTGATTTTTATATGGAGTGCAATTTGGAATAAAAATATCCTCATATTATCTGCAAACTGGTAAAGAACCGAATTTACATGGTCCTACAATATCTATATATCCTTGTGATTGTACACTTACATCATATAAAATTATAGTTTTTCTTTGATTAGTGAAATTAAAATTACATTCAGATTATTGCTAAACTTGTAAAATGATTTTCATGTGATAATGCTAGCCTATATTTATTGCATCAGGTTAATGTTAAGTTTTATCTATTTTTGAAATAATTTTTTTTTTTTTTTTTTTCTGGTTATTTGAGAGAAAAAAATACAGTATGGATGTTTTAACATGTGCATCTAAATAAGCAAAGTTTAACAGTCAGATTTTGTCTCCCACTATGTTCTAATTTTACTAGAAAACACTTTAGGTAAAAAAAAAAAGAAATATTTTGGAAAAAACTTTCTGGAATCATGAATTGATTTTGGTAATAATTGTGTTCAGTCACTGATATTTGAAATAAAAACCGTTCTAAAAGTAGTTATATATGCCAATATATATTCATTAATGACCTAAAATAATTTTATGATTAATTTCAGCATCCAGACGAAGGTGAAGAAGTAGAGGAATGTTCAGATGAAGGTAAATTATATTTATTCTGATTTTATATTTTGCATAGGAATTACTAAAACTATTTGGAAATTTTCTTCCTTTTATTATTTAATGTTGTTTGTCTAAAGATAATAATACATGATTAAAGAGATTCCATATTTTGTCTGCAAATCTGGTTTCTTTTGTATGAAACAAGATTTAAAATTTTTATGCATTACTATATAGTCATTACAATATAGAATGATTTGAGAAAATATCAGGTTGGAACAATTTTATAATCTTTTTCAATAGGTGGCATTTTTTTCAAAAGCAACATATTTTGCTCTTGATACCCTACTGTGTTTATGCCTTCAATAATTTTTAAGGCCTGTTTGAGATCTGCACATAAGACAAAGAAGAGCACCTCTTATGAAGGCTGCAGAAATGTTATGATGTTTAATATGGAGAGATGTACAATGCATTACGTCTCAAAAGTCATATTGCCTTTTATGCACATACTCCTCCACTTGACGTAACCAGAAGCCACTTTCTCTAAGGATGACAGAGGAATGTCAATAGAGGTTAATCCTTGCACCTCAACAGGGGTCTTTCCATTTTCCAAGAACCATTATGCATATATACTTAGAAAGGGGACATACAAGCCATGTGTGGATTGTGAATTTTTAAGTTTGACTTGGAAGACAGAACATTTCAAAAGATCTGTAGTTGTTAACGAAATCAAAACACTGATTAAAAATATTCCCGGTCACACAACATGGTAGAACATTGCAGAGATACTTCACATATCTCATAAGTGTTGTAAGGCATTTGAAAACATTTAGATACATTAATTGCTGCAATGTTTGGGTGTTTCCTGATTTAATAGAAACTTTTCCCTTCTGTTCAAGCACAACAAAAGCGACCCATTTTTGAAAAGAATGATACTGAAAAATGAATTGTTTCCAACAATGTGCAGCAAAAAATGTCTTGGAGGGTAGGGACTAAATGATCCGCTGTTAACTACTCCAAAAAGAACTGTCGGCATCTGAAAAAGGTGATGCTGTGTATCTGGTAGGATTGGAAGCTTATTGTGTATTATGAGCTTTTTCTGCAAAATTGGACAACTGCTCTTCCTAATTGGACCAATTAAAGTCTTAATTGCTGAAAAACATCCAGAATTGGCCAATTGTTTGCTTTGCAGACCCAGCAGAAATTAGTCCAGCTGCCATACACCTCCATTTATTTTGATCCCTACAAAATTTTCTTGGTAGGAAGAACTTCAATTTTCTGGAAGCCTGTAAAAACCACTTAGACATCATCTAGAATAACACCAAATTCTGGGAGGATGGTATAATGAAGCCACCTCAAAGATGGTGAAAGATATTGGAACAAAATCGAACATATGTGTTCAAATGTACAAATATCTAAATATCTTTGAAAAATGCAATGACCCTGATTTTATTTGGTTATTTTTTTGGCAAATCTTTAAAATAAAACAAAAACACAAACACATTCACATAGTTAAAACTAAATGGTTGTCGAAGTAAAGTTATAAAAGTTGTTCTCATCCATAGCTGACAAGCAATTCTAAAAAGTAAACTTGAGATAACACTATGATATTAAAGAACATACTCCCTTAATTTTATTACAGCAAAATAAGTTTAACCCAATAATTATTTATATTTATGGGAGCATTAAAAAAATAACAAGTGTTTTTATTATCTTATACAGAGAACAGGTTTTATTATACACATATCATTTTTATAATGAAATTTTCCCAGTTTTCTTTGTAACATTAGAAAATTCATGAAAATCAAATTGGATACATTAAGATATGTGCAGTATTTTTTAAGATCTCAATTTGCACTATACTTTCATAAACTGATTTCTTTTCTTTTAGGTTAACATTTTCATTATTGGTATTTTAAACTATTTTTTCTCCCTTCCAGACAAGTCTGAATCTGAAAGTGATGATGACATGGTAACACAATGTGCTTTCTTAAAAAAAGGAGTTATGGATTCAGAGGGAAAGGCTGAGGTGAGTACCAGCAAGAGGGATCAAGCAATGTTGTCATTTGGCTATTTAGGTTCAAGAGGTGTAAATAAATTTCATTGTTTGAATTTTAATCAGAACAAGTATGCACCACATACATTAATAATCATGAAATCTTTGGAATGCCTTTACAACTTATATATGAGATTAGTAATTAATGACAGTATTGTATATAGAGATTTCCAAAGATGGCAACCCTACCTTGGGGGGATGTTTCTTTTTAATAAGTGAAAAAATAAATATGTGAACTTATGTTCATTTGCTTAATTATAAATTCAGCTTTTGCATTTATAAAGAAAGTTTTAAAAAACAAAGTTAATGCAATAGATTCAGCTTAAAATGAACATCAGGAGCACAACTTTTGTTTACCATCATCAGGCATTCTTTTTACATGGATTTGCATAAATCTCTTCTTGAATAAATTGTCCTGTTAAACAGCAACTCCATTTAAACAAAAAAAAACTTTGAATTAATAGTAACTTTGGAATCCACATAAGTGGCTGAATATGTCATTTTTAAGAATTGTGCAAAATATTTCTTATCCAATACAACATTGGTGATCACTGTTAAACACACTTGAAGACAATCTGATTTAATGTACATTAGTATCAATCTTTTTGTGGTTAAGAAAAAATGATTTCTTTAAGTGTTATCTTTGTTTTTTTCTCATTGTCTAAGGTTATTGAAAGAAGGTACCCTATAATTGACTTCATACATATTGTATCAGTAGTTGGATGTTGTATTGGTATCAACAAATTATCAGTTGTTATATTTTGGTTGGTACAAGTTCAATTCCTTGTAGCCTACATTCTATTTTGGATGCTTTTTGAAAATTATCCCAGTTGATACTAACACCTGTTTTTGTCACCCTGAACTTCCATACACTAATTAGTCACTTTCTTTTTGATACTGACTTAGTCTCAAATGTTAGTTACAAATGTTTGGCTTTTAAATTCCTGTCAATATTTTTACTCCATGTAGAATTGATATACATGCAGAGGGGATGTCTAAAACTCAAATGACTCTTTTATGTTACTTGTATAAAATGTACTGGGTTCCTAATATACAGTTGCCTAAGAATAATAAAATTCCAAGTTAATCTCTGCTTTCACTTTTGTACCCTTATGAAAGGCATGAATCCATTTCTTCTCCCACCAGCTAATAGTAGTTTAGACTAACGTCTCTAGTCTTGAGTGATATTTTAAGAAAAACTCTGAATTCCAACTCATGAAAAAGGCATCACTCCACTATCTTTCCCAAGAAGGTGTGGCTATTCATAGATAAAGGAAAGAAATCTATGGAGAGTTATTATTGCCTATGTCCTGACTGGGCATGATATTAAAAACTAATTTAAAATAGAATAAATTAAAATCTGTTTGGGTTTTAAAATATCTGAGTGTGGCTTTATTATTCCTTTGTTTGACTGAATACATTTTGGAAATTATCAATTATTGTAAAATATAAAAAAAAAGTTTGTTTTTTTTTCCTTTTATGACAAAAGTAAAAAAAAAAAAAAAAACCCAATGAAATACAGATAATAAACATTTTTGCTCTGCAGGGTTCTTCTTCTTCTTCTGATGATGATGACAACGACATGCACTGGTCTAATTGTGAACTCAGTGAATCCTCATCTGATGGAGATTATGACAGTGGTAATGTGGCATCAATGTTCTTGAAAAAGTAAGTTTACATTCTCAATACATGACACTTGTTTCCAATCTAATACAAGTTAATTAACCATAGATTTATAGAACAATCATTGAAAAATTTACAATTTTTTAAAAATAAGTTTAAGTGATGAAATTTCTCATTGTTTTAACAATTTTTTCACAGATCAATGGGTACAAAACAGGAACATGGTTATTTCTTAATTTATTAGAATAATTCTAGATTCTTGATTGAATCTCAAGTTCATGAGTAGAACTTGCTAAATATTTAACAAGTTCTACTCATAAACTTGAGATTCCTTCTAATAATTGTGTATATATACAGTAGCGGCCTTAATATAAGGAACGGAAACAACAAAGGCATAAATATATGTATTACTTAAAAAGTAATGCATGATTAGCAATTAAATTTTTATCGAATAAAGATTAGGGTGTAATGCATAAATATACAAAGTTACAAAAATTTACATAATAGTTTTTTTGTTTTTTTTTAAATAAAGATTAAATGGAACAAAGGAAATAAGCTACTGGACAAAAGTTTTTATGTTTATCCTACACGGGATTTATAAGCAAGTTGAGAGACATGCTGAAGGGTTGACCATCATATGGACCGATATATTGGCCTGAGATTTAATGTTGGTTCTTAATTCTCTCAGATGGTTGAGACGATTCTTTTCAAAGTTAGTTGTACCTCAGTGGCAGGTGTTTCTCCAGTTTGCTTGGTTTTCAACAGTGAGTTCGAACTCCTCTATAGGGATGTTTGCAGCATTTAAATTGTATTTGGGTTTGTCCTTGAAGCGTAACCAAGGACAGCCTACCTTACCATGAAAAAGTTGGCTATACATGAGGATTTTTGGCATCCGATCATCACTCATTCTGATGACATGACCAGCTCATTTGAACTGTGATTGCATCAGAAAGGATTCAATACCACCAATGCCACATTTGATAAAAAGATTATGGTTAGAGATTTTGTCCTGCCGTGTATAGCCACATGAATGAAGGCAGCGTTTATGAAAAGCATCAAGTTGATTGATGTGTGTCCTGTATGGCGTCCATGATTTTGACCCATAAAGAAGTGTGGTGAGAATGACTGCTTGATAGACACTGATTAAGCTTCCTAAAGGCACTTGAATTGACTTTGCTTCCTAAGTACATACTTCATGTTGTTGTGGCCAACAGTAATGGAAATGATTGGAAAGGGATGGGCAGATGGTTTTTGTTTTACCCTCTTGACTTGCTTAGGTGTAGGCTTTGGTTGATGGACAACTTCAGTTTTCTTTATGCTGAATGCATTGCAAGCAATGGAAAAACGACTGACAAGTGCTTGAGCTTCTTCAATTGAGGTGGCCACGATCATAGCATCTTCAGCAAACAAAAGATCATGAATAATGCTTGCTCAAGTCAGCGATTTTTGCTTTAAAACATTGATGGTTAAAGAGGCTGCCACTTCTGTGGAATTCCATTTTCACACCCATGTTAAGATAACTAAAAACATGATGTAGCATGACCAAAAAGAAGAGAGCAAAAAGTACTATATACTATAATATAATATACTATTTCTTTGTAATAAAACAATATGTATGGAGAAGGAATATGTATACACATACTAGTATAAACATACACACAATACACAAAAATGGAGATAGGTTTAAAAAGATACAAGGTTATATAAAGATAGGAACAAAGACCTCCTTCCTTTCCCCTTTCTCTAATCAGTCCTAATTGTTTTATTACCCCTTAAGCAGAGGAACATTTTCTCCAATAGTCCAAGAAGAACTTGGATTACTACTACACACAGAAGACAATGTTTAAACATAAGAAAACAAGGGGAAAATTAATTCTTTTAAATAATATGTGAAAATAATCATTTTTTTGCCTGATGAAGGTCACAAAACCTGAAACTAGTGTAGCAAAAAATAAAGCATAATATATTTTAAAAAACCCACATTATAACAAAAAATGTTTGCAACCTCTTTTCTCTTTATTTATATATATATATATATATATAGAGAGAGAGAGAGAGAGACTTAAGACTTAATTTGGTGTTTTTTTTATTTTGGGGGGGGACCTAGGTAACCTTTAGTTCATCAGGCCTTAATGATCTGTTCTCCTGCTACTCTTCTGCAAGAGTTAAATAAAAGACATTCTACTCTTATTGGTAAGACAACAGTAATTGTGCAGTAGAATGCAAGTTAGAAAATTTCAGTAGTTCTGCTGAACTCGGCCTTAATCTGAGTTCGATTTATCTGAAATTCCTTGGCTTGGTGGAAAGTGTAAAATTCTAACCGACATAATTTCCAAGTCGGCCTCTCTTACTTTTTTCAGCCAAATTAAGTGTTGTTTTTGACCGTCTGTCTTAGTAAGAGTTCATTAATCTAAAAGTTCAAGTGTCAGTGCAAAACTGAGTATATAGGATGGGCTAGTCTTAGATTGGAAACAAGATTGGACCAACACATTCCAAAGTTTGTGAGATTACATTCAAGTAATCATACTTGTGTATCACAGTCTGTACACGACTTGGGCAGCACCTACTGGAGAGTGAGAGTTGCTCCGTGTGCTTCATGACTGATTCATTCTCTATTTTGCATGTGGGAAGATCTAAGTGCCATCTACAAATATTAGACACCATTTGTCTCAAACTGTAGCAGCCATCTCTTTGCAAGCAAAATGAAAACTATTTATGGTCCCTTTACTTGTTTGGAGGTCAGTGAGCAACTCTTTTTCTATTTTATGCTCTTTTGTTGCTTCATTTACAACTTGTCCTGAAATTTACGGATTTATCTTAAATGTAAATTGTTTTAGACGTGTTCCAACTTTCTCCAATTTCCGCATATCTGCAGATCAAATCCATTAAGTTAATTTTGCCAACAATTGGTCCCTGAGGAAGTGCTGGCCGAAAGGTTATGTAGGTCCTTAAAAGACCTGAATGAATACAAAATTGTGTTTATTTAAGTTGGTCTATTTATTCTGTGGTATCAAAACATTCAGATCTCTCTCTCTCTCTATATATATATATATAAATATATATATATATATATATATATATATATATATATATATATATATAATGCCTCTGTAATTATTACTCTTCTACTGAACCATTATCTTTATTAGGAAAAGTCATAAAATATACTGAAAATTGGTAATACTTTGTTTACCTAATATTAGATATTTTTAACATGAACAAATTGTCTATTATTAGCTGACAATTTTTATATTTTTAGTTGTTAAACTCTTTTATTACATTCTTAAAATATCTAAGAGGTGTTTATTATTCTTAGGTTTAATTTTTATTCAGTATTTCACTTTTATGTGGATATTTTTAATCTGAGGTTTTATCTCAATAACAACCATGTTGCTGCATTCAGTGTTTCAACAAGTGGTCATCTTGAAATGATGGCAAATAACTTAGCCCTTCACTAAGAAGTAAAAAAAAGATCTCAAAAGTTCTTGCAAAAACAACACATCTCGGTTTGTTTGGTTCATTCAAATTTGGTTTTATAAATTTAAAGTTTACTTGTTTGTCTTGGCATCCATTGACATTTTATGTATATCTTCCAGAACCACTATTGACGGAATGAAGAAGGATGATAAGAAGAAAAAGAACAAGAAGAAGAAAAATAAAATAATTGAGGATGAAGATGAAGGTGAATGGGAGGAGGTGAAAGGAGGAATTCCTCTAGTTATGGTAAGTATTTCTTTATCACATGACCATCAGATATTGGGCTAGATCCTTCATGACATTTTTCTCAAGGCAAGAGATTTTATGTGGGTGTATCCACTGCTACTCCAAATACAATTCAGTAGATTGCATTTGCTGTAAGGGATGGGAGTCACCTTTATCTAGCATATAAGTGCTTAGATTCATTCAAGAATAAAAACTAATATCATTAGATTACACTCAAAATGAGTAGTCAATCTTAATTTGCTATAAATGTGAAGTTGTGCAGTTCATTAGAAAGTTGCTTATATGTAAATTGAACAATAATATTTAGAAATAAATTGAAAGCAACAAATAAACTTTGCTTTCTATCTGGCAATTACTCCTGGGTAACAGGAATATGTGCTGCCCTTTGAAATCATTTTTATATCTCCTTCTGTATTTAAACCGAATATATTTTCTAATAAATGAAGTATTTTAAATAGACAAACAATTCTTGCCATCAGTGAAGCAACAATTACCGAAGTAGTAATTACATAAATCACATTTTCAATGAAAAATGGACAAATAAGTATCAATAGCAATTACTGAGCAACACCTTTTTATAAAAGATTTGATTGGTTAATTTTACCTTTTTAATATTTTCACAATATGGATGCTGTTTTCAATATGATTGTAACAAATCCAAAAGATATTCAAATATTTTCTTGCATTGATTTTCATATTGATCTGCCTTGTCTATATTTCTGAGATGAGGTATTATGTACAGTATTTACATTATTCGGACTATTGTCCTCATCTTTGTCGCCATATTTGTCACAACGTTTCGGCCGTTGTACGCTCTGGCCTTCTTCAGGTGGTTGGAATTTCGAACCGAACCCTTTATTTCGATCGCTGGGGTAGACTGTTCTAGTTCCACGAGCCATGTTTTGATGGGTGTCAGTTATCAGTTATCTCCTGGTAATTTTCCCTCTGAAAGTTCTCCACTGCCTGAACCGGGTATTGAACTCACACTCTTTGGGTCTGTTACTGGATCTAACCAACGCCTTTATCCTCAAGGACACATGGTACGGTGGATAAAGGCGTTGGTTAGATCCAGTAACAGACCCAAAGAGTGTGAGTTCAATACCTGGTTCAGGCAGTGGAGAACTTTCAGAGGGAAAATTACCAGGAGATAACTGATAACTGACACCCATCAAAACATGGCTCGTGGAACTAGAACAGTCTACCCCAGCGATCGAAATAAAGGGTTCGGTTCGAAATTCCAACCACCTGAAGAAGGCCGGAGCGTACAACGGCCGAAACGTTGTGACAAATATGGCGACAAAGATGAGGACAATAGTCCGAATAATGTAAATATTGATCTGCCTTATTTTCATTTTTTATGCTGATGAATTAAGCAGAATTCTGAATTTCTTGGTATGGCAGAATTCTGAATTTCTTGGTATGGTAGTTTTAATCAATAATAAAATGTATTATTAACTATTGGTGACTGTCAAATTTTATCTTTTTGGAACTGATGCATTTTTTCCATCCTTTCAGGAAAAACCCAAAATGTTCAGTAAAGACACAGAAATCAATCACGAGGCTGTCATGAAAAAACTGACAGAGATTATTTCAGCTCGAGGCAAAAAGGCAACTGATCGTAGTGAAATGATTGGCATTCTGGAAGAACTTCTTGTTGTGTCGGAGAACAACAAACTAGGTCCAGCCATGGCCTGCAAAATAATGTTTTCTATTATAGCTGCTATTTATGACTACAATCCTAACATTGCCACAAATATGAAACCAGAAATGTGGCAGAAGTGAGTCAATCTCTTAATTTCATTATATTAGTTTACTTTTTTTAGTCTTCAATATTAGAATGTCTAATGTAGATTTTCAAGATATATTCTTGCATCCTTTTCCTTGTCTTGAATTTCTTTTTAGATTTATTCATTTATGCCAAATTTTTCTCTTATTCTCTTATTACCTCTCATAATTTAAAATTTTGAAATATTCATTTAATTTTAATTCACTTTGGAATGCTGCTAATATTTTATGTATTCATTTGAAATCTTTAAATGTTTCTTTTACTTCACTATATTTCATTCTTATACACTTATTTTTTGTTTTTTCAGCTGCTTGTCTTATGTAATTAAACAACTTGATCACTTAGTGGAAAATCCTGACATTCATGTCAGTGAGAATATCCCAGAAGACAGTGAAAATGTTGAGGTTACTATATTTTTTTTTCTTGTTGATTCTGATGTTCTTTGAATATTGCTCTGTACTATTGTGTGTGTGTGTGTGTGCGTAAGTGGACACTGGGTTCAATGCCAAGCAGTGAGTCTGCTTCATGTTTGAACACAATCTTTAATAGCCTGAAGATTGCATTGAAGCATGAAACAGTGTCCACTTTTATATTTACATATGCTCTCTCTGATATTAAGCACTTACCCATAAATATAGCATACTGTAAAACTATTTTTATCACACACACACACACACACACACACAAGATTTCCATGTTAGAATAATTGGTATACAGTTTAAAAAATTTTCAACATGGTTCTATTTTTTTATTTGAAGTCTACATTGTCATGAGTTCTTCTTGAGTGAAGATTGAAAACAACTGTTCTTTTCAAATTAAAATTTTGTGTTAATGTGAAATCTGCTACTTTGATCAAAATGTATTTTAAGGATACGTTTACATGCAAAAACTGAATACCTAAATTGACTATTTAAGTCAAAATTTCTAGTTTAAAAAAGATACCTTAAATAATAAATACTTCAATGGATTTGTAAAATTTTACTGAGTTTTATTTCAATTAATTTTATCTTATTTAAGTTATCTTAGATAATCACTCAGCCAAATAATGTTGTGAATATTTTTTTCTTTTACACACCTGAATGCCTGGACATATAGTAAATATCCTAATATTGATATTTATTTTCCCCCCCGTTTTAGACCTCTCCTTATAGAGTACGAGGTTGCATCTTAACTATTGTGGAGAGAATGGATGAAGAATTTAAGAAGATGCTGCAAGGATGTGATCCTCATAGTACTGAGTATATTGAACGGTAAGTTTTATTTCATGTGAATAAATGCAAGAGAACAATGCCTCATGACATCTTTATAATTCAATACTCTTACTTGCCTTTTAATGTAACAAATGTTATCTTTACTGTTGTGTAATAATACTGACAATTTTGCAAAAGAACATTTTATTATTTGCAGGTAATAAAGATTTATTTTTGGTTTATTTTGACAATACAAAATGATACTTGTTGCAAATAATCAAATGCAACAAGTTATTTCCTTACAGTTTTAGGATTTTTGAAAATATTTTGCTAACTTTCTTTTAACATAAAGAGGCACAAAAATGGAAAGAAAATTTAGAGATTTAGAACTACTATTAAATTTGGCATAAACCTAATCTATTCTAGAGTGTTAGTCTTTATTGCTGTTCTATTTGTATCATGAACACTACTGAGAATTAGCATATATTTTTTTTTTTTGTAAATCCTTGCATCTTATTTGACCTTCTAAAAGGTCATTAATATTTTTTTCTTAAACCTCAATATTATTGATGCATATTGATTTTACTTAGCATTTTATTGCTTGAATAGTCAACTTTGGTAAATTGTTTCCAAGCTTTGGATAGAATTCAGAAGCTAGGTAAGTGAATTACACATGAATTTGTGGAAAGGAACATTGGTCAATATTTAAAGATTTGTCTTTTTGCTTGACATGGTCATTTTTGAACATAAAAAATGTATTTATTACAAAGAGTCCAAGATGAAGAAAATTATGTTCATATCCTGAACTGCTTTCGCCATCTCAACTTTGATAGAATTTACTCAGTGTGACAAGATATGAATAACTCTCCAGTAGTAAGAATTTACAAGCAAGTAGGGTTTGTCTGATACTTTTGGACAAGTTGAAAAAATTAACAGGAAATGTTTTCCTTTTCTCCCCTTAGCAGGAATTTTGTTATGAAAATAGAAATATATAAATAAAAATGTAGAATTTATGGTAAGTTTGTGACTGATCTTATCACATTTATGCCCATATATGGAATTGGCCAGACAGCTGAAAGTGACCATACTTAGTAATACAAGAGATTTGTTTAATCCATCTGTAAATGAGTTGATCTCACTGCAGACCAAAAATCAAACCAGAAATTATCTGGATTAGCCAAATCTAACCTAATAAGAAAATTCTGGAAAAATGCATGAAAGTTGTTTTTGTCTTTGAAAACTTAATATAATGATCTTCGCTTGGAGACACATGTGATTGTTAGCCACATGCTTAGAGGACTATGTCATTTCAACCTTATCTGGGTCATCAACATTTAAATAAAATCTTTGTTTCTGATTACCTAAGTTAGCCATTTCACAACTGAAAAAGAATATGTATGTGTAACTCCCACTAAGATGACCATCATGGCTAGTTGGATGTAGTTAATGACCAAGGTTCACACTGGAGGGAAAGGTTCTTTGTTTGGGAGAATTCAAACCTTGATTGATTTGATTTCTATGGCTTATCAACTCTTTCTAGGTTATTTAAAGCCAAAAATATTTTTAGATTGTAAGAATGTTTTGGGGGAAATAATGATTTAGTCACACAAGTTTTACTAATTAACCCATAGCTGGGGGAAAGGTAATGTCATACCTTTCTCAAGGTATGAAACCACCATATAAGTGAATATAACAAACCCAACTAAAATCAGAACTTTGCTTTTCGATTAACAATTCCGATTACACCATCTGCATATCCAAGCTTACAGCACCTGGTATTCCCAGAATTCAAAGAGAATTCTTTGTTACAAATTGCTAGAACCTGAATGAACTATTACTATACAATACTGTAGGGAAATTTTGGCACAGTTCCAATAAATTTAAAATCTAAAAATTCTTCAATTCATTTGGAAAATTGTGTTTTTATTTTATTTTGTAAATAAAATGCAAAAATAAGTGGTAAGGTTAGTAACAGTCAAGAAAAATACTAACAGAATAATGATAATATGACTTTATATGAATATAAGATTTTATCCAAAAAAATGTTGAAAAATTTGTATCATTCTAATATATTTGAAGAGTTTGTCTTCAAATGTTTTGGGGACATTATTAGACATTAATTTTTTTTTTTATTTCATCTGTAGGCTTAAGGATGAGCGTACTGTTTGTGAAATCATTGAGAAGCTCCAATCTTATTTAGAAAACAACCAAGTTCCAACCAAGGAACTCTGCAGGTGTTACTTAAGAAGAATTGAACATATGTACTACAAGGTAATCTAGTAATTGCTTTATTAAAATATCAATCAGTTGCATTATCTTTTTCCTGTCTTTATCTAAAGTTGTACTAAAAATCATAACTTGCAAATTGAATCATTTACTGCCACATTGAAATTGTTGACTCAGTGAAGAATACATTTATGCATACAAGGATAATTCACTTCTCTAGAGAAACATAATTGTCAGATGAGCTTTTGTTACTTAATTTTTTTATTTTTTTGTTAAATGAATAAATGTTGCATTACATTCACCCAAGTAGAAAATGATGGCCTCAAGCTATTGTTTTTGTATGCAATTTGAACAACAGTTGATTCATTTCTAATTGTAATAAATCTTTAAACAAATCTTCTCATGTCTCTGAATAAGTAAATCTTTTAGAGAACTTTATGTAAAAGAATGCAAAAAGTGTTATTACATGGCCAGGCACCAGTGATCACAGCCTCATACTATATGCAACTATCTATTTATAGCATTATCATTTTCTCTGTAGGGTACCAATAATTAAAAGGTATTATACAACAAATCAATTACTACATTATTGATTTGCTTTTTATTAATTTTCTAGTTACATTATTAAATTGGTTAATAAAAACCCAAGTCCCTTCATATCTTATTTCAGACTGATGCTGGCATTAAATGCAGAGATACAATGGACAAATTATGCAAGTACATCTATGTAAAGGACTCAACTGACCGTCTGAGGACCCATGCCATTCTCTACCATATTTACTTCCATGCCATACATAATCGCTGGTATGAAGCCCGTGACCTAATGATGATGTCTCATTTGCAAGACAATATTCAACATTCTGACATACCCACCCAGGTGAAATTCACACTTCATCTTCATATGGTTTTATTTTTTTTCAGTTGTCACTAATAATTATGTCACTGTCATCTGAACATATTTTAATACTTTGTTGAGGACAATTTTAATTTCTAATATTAGATATTTAATGATTCATGTCTTTGGTTCCAACATGAAACTTGTATTTTTATTTTAGTAGTATAATTCTTTCAGTCAGTGAAGTTCATTAGTATACATGTCAATTTAAAAAAAAAGAATATTTACAAATAAAGCAATAAAACGTAAACGTTTGAATTTTTCTTCTGTTATGTTCCAACTTGTGACATTTAGATTTATAAAATGAAACTATCGAAGAATGTTTTATATATTGTACACTATGTAGTAATACACATTTTAGTAATTGTTGGTCTTTTTATATATATATATATATATATAATTTGTTGGTGCTATTTAGATCCAATACAATCGTACGATGGTGCAACTTGGATTGTGTGCCTTCCGTCAGGGAATGATTAAAGACGCCCATAATGCTTTGGTTGATATCCAGTCAATTGGACGGGCAAAAGAATTACTTTCTCAGGTAAATTATTTTCTCTTTATCACAAATACTCTTTCCTCACTTAGATAGCATCATGTCTAACTGTATCAAATAAATTTAGAAGTAAAATTTAACTTGTGTAAAATTGACAAATTCAGGACAGTACGGACTTGAAATTAATTTTAGCCTTAAAAATTCTCCACTTAGTTTAGAACAAAAATTAGACAAAGTTTAATGAGATGATTTGTTTTTCAGGGATTGTTATTGCAAAGGCAACATGAACGAACTCCAGAACAAGAACTTATTGAGAAAAGGCGTCAAATGCCTTACCACATGCACATCAACCTGGAGTTGCTTGAATGTGTCTATTTAGTCTCTGCTATGTTGATTGAAATTCCATACATGGCAGGTAAGCTAACTTGCATTTTTTTACACTGGACAATTTTTTTTAACAAACATTTGCTTTTGAAGATTTGACATGCATTTCTAATTATAAAGTTTAAAACTCAGTATCTATATTGATGAAATATTATCAGTACAGAATTATACTAATATAAAAACGTATATTTTTTTTTATGTTAAGGGGACAGAATGATGTCCAAGGGTCATACAGGTCCTGGAAACTTTGAAAAGTCCTGGAAAATTGACAGGTCCTTTTCCAAGGATTGAAAAGTCTTGGAATTTTAAAAATTCTGCTGCATGCACATCCATTTTCTCAATTCATGAAAATCAAAATGCCAAATCCCAGAAATCTGGATTTTTTAAAAGAAATTTTAAATTGTGCTTTTAAGAAAAATGTTTTTTAGTCGTCAGTTGGCAATTGTTGCAAACGGTTTCCTTGAAGACGCGGTCATGACCTTGTAGTTACTTCAGTATTTTCACGTCTAGGTGATGAGAAAGAATATGAAGGTGTGTCTTCTCATAGATGCTACCCTTACTCAACAAGAATAGAGGAGCAGCAAAGATAAAACACATCAGAGACAAGTGAACATCTCTGTCAAAGATAAATTAATTCACACACTTTGAATTTCTAGTTGAAAGGAAAATAATGAATTATTTTACGGTAATAAAATACATTTTAGTAGAATCTTGAAACATTTATCAGTTTTTTCCAGATTTGAACAACTGAAGAAATTTTATTCACATGTCAATTTCAAAATAAAAAGTCCTTTTGATCTCTAGTTAGTGTTGGATAAGTTCATGATGAAAAAGTAGACACTTTACGCTTCCCATTTTCATGTGTAAACTACGTTTGTCTAAATTGTTGCCAAAAGTAACAAGTTTGAGAATAAAATTTGACTCAAAGAAAATGTAGACTGGAAGGTTGATAGAATCAAAAATGTGTCTTAGGATAGAAAATGCATCTTTGAAAAAATAAGAAGAATGTTATTTTTAAAGTTTGCAGGCTAATAATGACCTGTATCTCTAGCTTTTGTAAGTGAAAAAATGATGAAATATATTAAAACTCATTTGGCTTTTATTGTTTGGCTTCATAAAAGTTCAGTCTAGCAACCCTGTCTCTTTACTTTTGTATTTCTGCCACAGATGGCTAGAGAATGACTCCTAGACAATTTGGTCAAGTGTCATCAAATTTGTTAACTTAAAAAAAAACAGAAAAATGTCCGCTGGCCAAGTCCTCTGCAGTGCTGTCAAACATGAATGGCGTTTTATTTCCAGTGAAACTTCAGATTTTTGTGTCTGTTTTGAAAGACATTGAACCGTTTCTGGTAAAATAGAGCAATAAACCATTGCTTCCTTTCCATTGTTAAGATTTGTAAAGGAAAAACACACAAAAAAGATAATTACATTTACCAAACTAAATAAATTTGTAAGAATTTTGTCAAATCCAAACATAGCATAAAGATGCTGCATAGATTGTGTGTGGATTTCTGACAGGAGGGCTATGCAAAATTTATCCAAAAAAGGAAATGTCAGCAAAAGATCTGTTTTTGGAAGGATCCTAATACTAATATTGTTTTGTTTAGTTTCTTGTACATACATATTTTGCATTGTATATAAACATTGGTTTTTTGTTTTTTTGTTTTTTTTCCCCATCCCTCGATGATTTTGTAAATAAAAATTCATTTTAGGGCTTTTCATCGAGAAAATGTGGTATTTTGGTGATTGTGTTGTGACCGCGAATAGTAAATGTGTTGTTATGGTGAAAGGAAAATTGTAAGTACAAATGGGTCAACGAATGAGACTAGTTAGTTTTGAGGTAGGACTAGAGAAGACCAGTCTTCCCCCCCTCCCCATTTTTAGCCCTTGTGGCACATTTTGTACGTTTATGGCAAATAAATATTAAGACCCACATTCATCCCAAATTTCAAATATTACATTATGACTATATCAGTAACATGCCTAATTTTTTGGGGAGTGATAGAATGGATATATTCTGGATTATTCCACTTCAAAATTGCAAAAAAATTGCTTTTTAACCCTTTGTCAAAAGGTATTTGAAAGGCTGATTTTAGACTGAAGAGGAGACTTGCTTGAATTGTCATAAAATAAATACTTCTTATGCTAGAAATGCCAAATTTCATATCCAGCCATTTATGGGGGTGCTCCTTACATTTATCATAGTTAAAATGACCTAAAATCAACAGATTAGAATGTACATGGAGCAGATGCTGAACAAGTACAGTCCTGACTCAACATGTACAATTTCTGGACTGTAGAGAGTGAGAAGCTTAACACATGCCAAGCAATACTCACTAATGAACATAAGAAAACAACAGAAAACTCACCATATGAAGTGGTATTCAACCACTAAATTTGTAACTGAAATCATTAAAATAAAAATATTTTATCTGTCACAATTTGATCAAAAGGTTGACACATGTTAGTTCCAATCACTATGTAAGTGGTATGAAATCACCAAATTGTCTCAATTTTTAAATTGTAATGTTCCTCTCACATTATGCATATAAAAATAAACAACACAGACATAAAATTAATCAAATAAAGTTTATTTGGAAATTTTCAGTAATGGTGGGCTGGGTGTTTACTCTTCACTGAGTAGTCAAAAGTAAATCTTGGCATACTCTTCATACAATCCCTCCAAATAATCTAATTCATGCACTACCCAAGTTCTTCTAGTCTGACTAGTATATCTTTGCTAGCATATCCAGTTTATATAGTTCAAGTATGAGCCTGTTTGTTACTTCTGCACATAAAAGCTTACGACCCAGCATTGGATCCGACAAAACACTGAGAGTCAATCCAACACACTCACATCTTTCACCTATGAATCCCAAATTTGTTACCTCATGGTACAATGCAGGACGATCCGCTTTTGGACAATTCTGAACTTCTGCTACAACTTTCTCAATAAGGTGTGCCCATCTGTTCTTAGGAAAGATCGGGAACAATTTTATGTAGCCAAGTAATAGCAGAATCCCAGGTTTCCTGCTACTTCTCTTTCAATGAATATATTTGAAGCAGCACCTTCTTGGAACATTCCACTTTAGGCAAAGACATCTTCCTTCCATGTCCTTTTGTCATAAAACAACGTTGTAACTGATTCTGTACATCGTCATCTTCAAAAAGAAAAAAAATGAATTTATAATCCTATCCCATGTTGTCGAAGTACTACTTAGTAGTCATTTACAAATTATTGTCTACCTTTTCTTACTGAATTTGAGTTTATTTGCAGTTCATAAAAAATTTGCACTAAATACAATCAGGGATAAATATAAATTTAGAGTCACCCATCCACCTGAGTAACAAATAAGGAAGCACTAAAATATTTTCTCAACAAACCTATATCCACAGTGGCCCTTAAAACTGACACATTAAAATATTTTAGAATAAAATAAACAATCATAATCCGTATGAAATAAATATTACTAAGAAATAATAAATTAGGAAAATGAATATTAAATCATAAATTTGTATCTAGATAACAATAAATCGTAACTAAAATCCATTCATTAGATAATTTAAAAAGTAAGAAAATTGTTTGAAGGGGTAACTTTAAACAAAATGTTACTTGGTAACTGAAATGCTGATAATTATTGTGAGAATACTGCAAAAATATAAAAGACATTCTAGAATTTTTTGTAGAATGGTTTTATCTCATTCTTTGAATATGAACATTTTTCGATCAATAAGTCCTATGATTTTTTCGTGATTTAAATCTGAGCATAAAGTAAACAAATCAATTTTTGTTTCATGTTTTTTATGATAAAAACGGTTTTTAAATCACATTTACATTTTACATATAGAAAATTAATATTTAAAACAAATTCTTACCAATTTCCTTGAAAATTTTGTCCATAGAAAACATGCTGGTCAACTCTTGGGTGTCCATGTTGATGCTGTGTATTGATTGTTGTGTGGAGTTGAAATGATGGCCGAGTGAGTCGCACATGATTACACATAATCGCACACGTGCAAAATGGAGCTATCGTTTCATATTTGATTTTGATTTAGTTTCATAGATTATTAAATGAGCGTTTTAATGATATATTTTATGTATTTTTATTTTTACAAGAAGCATTTGAATTTTACGATCAAAACTTTTCATTTGAATTGTTTACAAACTTCTTATTACAATTAAAAAATATAAAATATATGAAAATGAAGCTTAGAATGTTAACTTTCAAACTAACGTGTTACCAAAATTGTAATAAACCCTGCAGAGTGTGCACATACAAAATTTGAGGAAGTCTAAACTGCCGTCAGTGAAAAAATTGCCAAAATTTTGCGAAATCACCAAAATGTCTCTATTTTCAAACTGTAATGTTCGTCGCACACTGTAGTACATATAAAAATAAATAAGATAGAAACAAAGTTCATGAAATAAGCTTTTATTTGGTATGCATTATGTTTTTATGGAGATATTGAATGAGATAACACGATGAGTTGAATATATGCATTTTTTAGTGTTAAGAATTTCATCAGCTGTAAGCTGAGTATTGGGATACCTAATAATATTCAACCTATGATGCAATATTTTTCTAATTAAAGACTATATATACATTAATTTTCTTTTAATATTCAGTTTAGTGATAAAATTGATCAGTGATCATTGAAATGAATAGTTTTAAATTATATAAACAAGCAAGAGAAATTTTCCCAATTTTTTTTTATGTGGTAGAATATAAAGGCCAAAATTTATCTTCATCACTGGACCTACAAATGTATGAAAAATGTTATTAGCAAGTACTTCTTAAAACAAAATATTTAAGCTAGCCTGATTGTGTGTTGAAATTGTCTATTATATCTTCTGAATGGAGAATTGTGCTTTTAAAGTGTACTTCTTACAGTCAGATTACTTCAAGAAAATACTCTCAAGTGTCTTTTGTCATTTCACCAGTTTACTCAGAATCTATTCAAATATAATTCTTACCAATTTTATTTATAAAATTAGTGAAAGGTTTTATAAATCTTTGTCCAGTGCTTCAAGTCCTATGAATATGTACATTTTTTGACAAAAAATTAATTTAAAATTTAATTTAAAATGTAAACAAATTTAAATTTGCAGAACTATAATTAGCATAATTGATGGTTTCAAGAAGTGTACAGGTATATTTTTATATTAAGTTTTTATCATATAATTATTATTATAGTGAATATTTTTGCTGATGTCCATTCTCTTTTATTGTTTTCAGGCTCAAGTGCTTCCTAAGAAACACATAAAAATAATTGTTTTGAGAAAAATAAATTGTAAAATATTCCTCAATATTTATTACTGACCACTATTTTAATAGGCACAATATTGCTTAAAATTTTACAGGTGTGTTAAGACAGCTTATCAGGGATAGTTGGTATAGATTACAGTATAAAAGACTAGAATTATTGAAATTTTTAACACATTTCAAATATAATACTAATTTTCCCAGTCATATGGAAAACCTTTTTGTGAATTGACACAGATTCTTCTGTTTTATAATATGCATTTTTGTTTTATTTTTTAATAGCTCATGAATTTGATGCTAGGAGACGTATGATTAGCAGAAACTATCATAATCTACTTCGAAACAGTGAGAGACAAACGCTGACTGGACCTCCAGAAAGTATGAGAGAACACATTGTGGCTGCTTCAAAGGCCATGAAAACTGGTGACTGGGAAGCTTGTAAAAATTTTGTCATCAATGAAAAGATGAATGGAAAGGTGAAAATATTTTTATGAATATTTTGCTATTTTAATGAGCAAATGTTTGGATGGTTCAACATTTTTATTTTGAAGCATCATGTATTGTTTTCTCCAAGAACCCTTGTAATATTTTGGATATTTTTTCCCAAATGCCAACATTGATTGCTCTGGTTTAGGACATCAGGGATACCTTTCTTTCCTACAAGTGGTTTTACACTCATTTAATAATCTACTGTCTCTTCTAACACTTTCGCCCTGGGTTGAGGTGTCTACTCGGTCTTAATCGAACTGAAGGGAGTGACCATAGGTCCCCTGAGCATCCGTAGATCATTCGACCGGTCCGCTGGTTTAATCCTGCTTCCTGCCCAAGTTGTGTTTGGTTTGATCCAGAAAGCAGAAGTGATGTTCATCCATTCATGGTCGAATGAAGATGTAGACACAGCTGGAGAGTCTGTGCTAAGAAATTTAGAATGCACCAAAAAAGAATATATATCCACAGAAAACCGGACAAACAGCTATTCAATGGTTGAATTGTTAATGTCTTTTACATAGCAGAAAAGAATAGTATAGAAAAGAAAAGGGTTACAGAAAAGAAAATAATTGACGTAAAAACTCATACACTGGATTCTAGACACAGAGAGAGAGAGTGGGTTGTGATTAGCTTGTTGTGAAATCGTCTCAGAACGATATACGACTCTTGTGATGGAAAGATAAAGATTACTGTGCACAGCTTAAAGTTTATAGTTGCATTCCTCCTTGGCGGTAGTAACAGTAGTAGTAATCTTCGTGGTAGCAGAAGCATCGGTACTTATATTAATAATACATGTTAGTGGGGGTTTTTTTCGAAGTCCCTGACGTCACTTCCAGTCTCCAATATCTCTCCACCCAGCTCGACTGCACTTGACGACAGACAAGCCCAAAAACAACCTTTTGATTATTGTAGCTTGTTCGACATTTCCGTTTCCAGTGGTAGTAATAATAGTAGCAGTAGCAGTCTTAGATTGTTGGAGGAGTAATTTGCTTCTTCGTACTTATATCAACAAAATATGTTAGCGGGCGTTTGATTCCAATCTCTGACATCACTTCCAGTCTCCGACCTCTCTCTACGCAGCTCGACAGCAGACGAGCCAACTACTCTGTCAACAGATTTCTGTGCATGTTTATATAGATAAACCTGGCTGATCATAAATCAACCCTTGGCTCGCACGCGATTATCACGAGTGCTGCCTTCAACCCTAAATCATGTGAATTTCAAAGTTCCTCATAGCCTTAGTAAGCTCTATTTCAAATTTTAACTGATAAAAATTATCTCGATCATCTTTCATTGTCTTTCCTAATGACCCAATTCCAAATGGGCTAGATCAGATTCCCATCAGTAAACAAAATTATTCTGATCTAATTTCGCTGTTCAAATCTACACCAATTTCAATAAAAAAAAAATATGTGTTTGTGTGTGGCTCCCAAACTCTTTCAGTTACACTCTAAATCACTAAAGAAAAGGACATTTTACATGAATATGGATTCTATATTTCTCAAAGATAATTGTTGAACTCTCTTATAACATATTTCACATCACATAATTGAGTGGTATTGTATCACTGACACAGAAACTCTTATTTACTCTGATATTTATAACCAGACAAGAGTAGAAATGTGTATTCTTCCATTGCTGTTAGCTGTAAAAATATCATTTTATTTAAAAGTATATTTTCATCATTCATTTCAGTTGGAAAAGAATTATAATTGAGGGCAGATTACATTACCCTTTTTACTATTCAAATTTTGTCACTATATATGGTTTGTATTATAAAACTTAGCCATTCAAATTCTTACATTTACTTCATCTGACTTGTATATTTCATGCAAGAGTTTCAAACTGAGTAAAACTGAAAATTATTTTGCAGGATATAAACTTATTTGTTCAAATATAGCAAAATAGTTTTGTTATTATCTCTAGTTTCTCTTTTGTTAATAACTGTCTCACAACCTATTCTTTACCCAAACACACTGATTTCTAAACATGACCAAAACAGAATTGAACAAAATGAAAACAAAAGTAGACCCTAAGTTCACCATCTCTTACACTAAACACTAATGTAAGGGGTCTCCATACCAACTTTCCAGAGGTGGATCCCCATCTTCTCGATGCCAAACCTGACCTCTTGTCCCTGTCTGAAACTGGTATTGATCTATCTATCCCAGTGCAGGAACTAGCAATCACGGGCTACTCACCCCTAATAGTAAAGCATGACCATCAAAATCACCAGGGTCTATATTAAGGATGGGTTCCCATGTAACAGAATCCCCTGATCTCCCATATCTTCTGTGAGGTACTTGTTCACAGTGCCACTTTCATTTTCCCTCTCCATTGAATGATGGAACTAATGTTCAACCAAATAGCTAAGGCAATTGATAATATCCTCACTGGGTTTCCCTCAGCTAGCTTTCATATTTGTATAGTGACTTCAATATTCACAAGTGGTTGGTCCACTTGAACAAAACCAACGAAAAAGTCAGGTACTGCAACTTCTCCATAGCCTATGAGCTGAGTCAGATTATTAATGAACATGCTTGTGTTCCTAATGCAACAGGGCATCAGGCAAACCTTGATCTCTTCCTCACATCCTCTTCTGACAAAATGCTTCTCCTCTCCCCGTTTGGTTCAAATCATTCATAAGTGTCAAAATTAATGCCAAATCAAAGAATGATTTTTTGGTACACAGAAGAGCACTGGGACAAACAGCTTATTATTTTACATAGTCGAAGCTCTACTCTCAGACTTCTTCAAACACATACTGTCTCCAAAACTATTGCCCCCATCTTGGATATAAATCTTTTCTTGGATGGAGTTTTATAACCCAGGAAAAGTTCCAGCAAAAACCAAACGGCCAACCCTGGTTCACCCTTGAACGTGCTGCAGACATAGCAAACCGTAACCACCACTACTACAATATCGATCACAGGAACGATGTCGGACACTTGCTGTATTCAGAACTGTTTACAATTATTGCAAGTGAGTTCTAGAAAATGCAAAGTGTAGCTATGCACAGTCCAGGCTAAGATCAAAAGCAAATGTAAGATCTCAAACCAAATTTTGAATAGAGGCAAAACATCAGTGCCTACTATTATAAATGGTTCTGAGATCATTTCACCTTTGTCAGATAAGGCAAAGCTCTTCATCATGATCTTTACCTCTAACTCAACATTAGATGACAAAGGTCATCCTCTTGTTGATTTCCCGCATCTCACTGAACACAATCTCAGTAATATTTTTATCACAGCCTGGAAAGTCTCAAAATTCTTTACCCTATGAAGACTACCAGTCCAGTTAAAATCCCAGTGGTAACCCTGATCTTAGCAAAATTATTTGACTGCTGCTGGAAGAAGAAATCCTTCCCAAACCTGCAGAAACTGTCAAGTGTATGCTGTTTTCAAGAATGTGGGTGAGCGCTCATCAGTCTTCTCAGTGGCATTAGCAAACCTTTTGAAGCTATCTGTCTATATTTCTGAGATGAGGTATTATATACACTATTTATATTATTTGGACTATTGTCCACTTTGTCGCCATATTTCGTTGTACGCTCCGGCCTTCTTCAGGTGGTTGGAATGTCGAACTGAACCCTTTATTTCACTCACTGGGGTAGACTATTCTAGTTCCATGTGCCATGTTTAATGGATGTCAGTTATCTCCTGTTAATTTCCCTCTCCAAGTTCTCCACTGCCTTAACCAGGTATTGAACTCTCACTCTTTGGGTCCTGTCACTGGCTCCAATTAATGCCTTTATCCACTGTGCCATGTGTCCTTGAGGACATCTGTGTATGAATTTCTGGGTATTATAAACCTAATGTCTTCAGCAACGAGTTTTTACCAGTGCTCATATTGCAATTTTTTTTTTGTTGTTATCACTGCATGTTTTTACCAGAGCTCATATTGCAATTTTTGTTGTTATTATCGCTTTTCTCTGGCACTCCTTATTACTGGTTCCCATATTGTATTCATTTCTATGCTTGGTCGGATCAGATTTTTGTGGCCTAGCATATGTGCTGATTCCTTAAGTTTACGAATTTTCCAATGGTGTTCTTTGTCTATGATCTCCCTTTTCTCTCCATATGTGGTCAGCCATGCCTGATTTTTCCACTTTCTCTCGTGTTACAGCTTTCTGGATGTGTTCTGGATGGTGTTCTTGAAGCCTTACCTTAAGGGGGCGTCCAGTCTCCCCTTTATATTTCTTTCTGCAGCTGCATGGGATAGCATACACAGTCTTTAGTCATGTTCTCCTCTATGGGGGGGGGTCTTACTCTGTAGAGATATCTGCAAAGTGTCGTCCAGCTTTTGAAGGTTGTCCTGATGTTATATGAACCGCAGCTATAATCAGCAATAAGAACAACCTTATGAGTGACGAGCAGTACAGATTTTGATTTGCTCAGTCTAATGCTGATATCCTAACTATCATTACTCATAGAATCAGTGACAGCCTACTGGACAACAAATACTTCTCGAGGACAATCACATTAGATATTTCAAAGGTGTGGCATAGATTGCACAAACTCTCTGGCTATGGAATCTCTGGGAGAGTCTTCTCAATTATCAAATCCTTCCTAATGAGTAGGTCCCTGAAGGTAGCTGTAGTGAGTCCTCTGAGGCCCAAGCAATCAACATCAGTATCCCCCCAGGCCTCTCCTCTTGGTTCAATCTGCTTTCTTACCTCACATAAATGAGCCACTAAAGTGTATACTCCGATCATTTGGTTCCACCAGGTCTAATCTTCACAGCTAAGACCTTCTATGCCACGCACATTGTAGCAAACCACCCTTTGTGAGATGTAAGTTCCACTTGAGCAGCAGCTTCTCACAAACTGCTATTTCGTGGAATACCTCCCAAGCGGATGCTTTCCCAATCATAACAATCTGTCAAACCATAATCTTCCCCACATATGCTGATAAATCGTGCCCCTTACTCTGAATAGCCCTTGGGCTCCGTACAAGGTGAGGCCATCATTGTAAATAGTTTTGAAAAATGCCCACCCAACCTTTCGCACAACAATTTATTTTAAAATCCAAATTTAAGTGAATATTTTTTCATTATTTTAGGTTTGGGATCTGTTTCTGCAGGCAGACAAAGTACGTGCTTTAATTACCCAGAAGATTCAAGAGGAAAGTCTGCGTACATATTTGTTCACATACAGCAGTGTATATGATACCCTCAGTATGGTTACACTCAGTGAGATGTTTCAGTTGGAGCCAGCAGTTGTCCACTCTATTATCAGCAAAATGATCATTAATGAAGAACTAATGGTAAGTTAGCTTACAGACAGACAACTGACTTATTAAACATTAAACATTTATAAGAAGTGAACAAATGTTAATCTTTTCAATATTATTTGTTCAAATCTTCACATTAAAGTGATTAGGTGATTTCAGAATGAGAACTTCTATTTTCCTCCTGGTGAAACTGAAATAACAATTTTGCATAAAAAAAATGCACTGTAATTTTCCCTTTCTCTAACCAAAGTATAGGTAATTTATAAAGGTACCAATCATATAGTCCTGTCATCTGACAGTCAGAAACCTTCATTAATTTTCATCCAATCACTGATACTTAATGTTCTCATGGAATGCTGCCCTTTTGATTGATTTAAAGTAACTGAAAGGAAAGCTGTTCAGTTTATTTAATTATGAAAGAGTTTCTACTGTTGGAAAATAAGAAAATGTGAAAAATATTTAGAATGTTTAAAAATAGGTCAAATTAATTATTTGCAAGCCTTTTTAATGCTTTTTATGTGCTCACAATAATATTGTAGGCTTCATTAGATGAACCGACCCAAACTGTGGTGATGCATCGCACAGAGCCCACCCGCCTTCAGTCTTTGGCCCTGCAGTTAGCGGAAAAGGTGGCTAATCTTGTTGAGAACAATGAGCGCATTTTAGAGAATAAGCCAGCCTTGAACTACTACAAGACCGGAGGTAAGTGCTGAAATCAATCTTTAGTTTTGCAAATTTTAACCTGCAAATTAAGAAATTCATCTAATGATTTTAATAGAATTAAAAAAAAAATGCATGCCAAATGTTAAGCTTATTTTATCCTTCTCGTTTTATGCTAGACAAAGCAGTAGTATTTTAAATATATATATAAAATGGTTTCCAAAATGTAAGGAATATCTAAGGATGCAAACATAAATATTGACTAAATTAAAAGGACATTGAATGAAAGCTGATTAAAATAATAGGTTCTAAACCTATTTTGATGCTAGATTCATCAGCAAACCTAATCCACTGATAGTACAGAAGCTACAAGAATGTTTGTAATATTTTTGCAGAAGTGCAAAATGTTCCAAATGATTGATGTTTATTTTTCAGGCTATGACGGTAATCAACAGATGAATAGATGGGGAAGGCGTGATCAGCAATGGAATAAACGTGATTCCAACAAATGGGGTAATCACAATGATTATAATCAACAATGGAATGACAAGAGAGACAATTGGAAGAATAGAGATAGGGATCAGTGGGGCAACAAGTGTACGTTACATTTTCACTAACGTGATTTTCTTTTAATCTTTTTGAGGCTGTTGTTTTTTTTTTTATCTTTGTAAGTCATTTGCATTGTTCATAAAACTGCCCCACTTATTTGGGGAGTCCACTTAGTATCCATTTTAAAATAATGCTTTTAGTTTTTTTAAGAAAAAGTTTCAAAAACTGTCTTTCTTTTGCTACTACCAACTCTTACTAAAACTTGCTACTTTTTTATTATTCAGAACCCTTTCTCCTGATTTAAAAGTTGCTAATTTTTCTTGATATTATTTCTATTGTACAGAGTGATTGAAAATTTACTCCCCATTTTAAAATACTTATAATTTATTTATTAACTATAATTTTTACAAGAAATGAATATGAGAGGAATGTTAAGCATGAGGTTTTATTTAAAATTCAATGTGGGCACCAGATTTTGTTACCAGCTTCTCAAGCCATCCAGGAATCACGTCATGTGATTTAACCAGGAAATCTTGTGGTATAGAAGACAGAACTTTTTGCATTTGCCCTTCAAATTCTTACAAAGTCTTGGTTTGCTATAGTAGACTTGCTCCTTAAAACAACCTCCAAAGAAGTCGGGACTCCTGGCTGGCCACTCATACATAAAATAGGGAGTTACTTTTCAATCACTTTGTAGTTTAATTTTCTCCAGATAAATTTTGATTCTTTTAGACTTTTTTTTTTTTCTTTTTAAAAGTTCTAAGGATTGAATGTACTTACTGTTGTATATAAATAATTTCTTTACCTTCTTTCAAATCAAAAGATTGTTTTCAAGGGAAAATAAAAATAAAAAATAGAATTATATCTTGCAAGTATATAATGCATGTGTTTAACTGTAAACTTTCAAATTAATTTTCTCTGCTAAATTGATTAAAGCAGAAATTGAAATACTATAGTCTCATCATAAATTTAAATTTTATTTTCCCGCTCATATTTTGGGATCAGTTTAAGATTGCTGTTATACTTATAAAAGCAATAATATTACTTATATGTAAAAGTTTTGGGTTAAGAAAAAAAAAATGTAAGAACAATGTATACAACAAATGAGGAATTTAAAATGATTTCTTTTTTTAATTGCACTGGTTTAAAGAGATTGTCCGCATGGAATTTAAGCAAATGTATATTTTTCTAGCTGTTCAAACAACTCTATGTTTCTGTATTGTTGTCAGTATTTATTTTTTTTATTTTTTTTTTTTTTTTTAGCTCGACGAGATAATCGTGGTTCTCGATTGTAACAGACAACCGCCGGTCCCAGTTATCTTTCCTAAAAGTGGTGTCATTCATTACTCCCTGGCTTGGGCTATATTAATCAAATTATATCAAGTTCTTGTCACTTATGGATAATAAAATTAGAAAAAAGTAGTTAATGTTTTTTTGTTTTTTTCCAGATTGTGGAATTTCAGGAAAAATTTAACAATATTTGTTTTTTAAGTATGCCAACAAACCATATCTGAGACTTGACACAATGCTTTGTGTTTTTTATTTTTTGCCTTATTTATCAAACTGTATTCAATCTATTTTTTCTCACTCTCTCTCTCTCTCAAATACCTCGTATTCTTTTATACTCCCATCTGTTTTGAGAAATGCATCATAAAACTATTTTAACTATTGAAATCTGGTAAATATAGTGAGAAAATTGTTGGACAAAATAAAACTTTACCTTTCTAAACTTTATAGAACATTGAAATGAATGCCTGTTCTTTCCTAATTAAATGCTGAACTGATGAGGTTATTAGGTTAATGGGACAGGATTCTTTAGTTTTTATTATTCTAATTTTATTTCACAAGTTTGTGGCAATCACTTTCTTTTCTCTCCATTTGTGATCAGTCAGTTCTGATTTCATAGTCTCTCTGTTAGAGACAGTTTTTCCTACAGGGCCTAAAATCTGGTTGGTGATCAAGAGTTGAATCTCTGGCTGAGACAATAGAAAAGCAATAACTGCATAACAAGGAAGAATTAAATAGGAGAATATGTTCTCTCATAGAGAGTGGAATAAGAACAATCGACACATGTGAACTGAATCAAATTTCTAAAAACATTACCAAATAAAACAGAATTTGCAATGAGCAAAATATTGTGATTACAACCAAGACAAGGATACTTGTCTGAATAGATTTATTATCATCCTCCTCATTATTATACTTGCAGCCTAAATGAATTGGAGCTTGAGCTAATTTTTTTCCTAATTGCTTGCCCTAAGGAGAGTGGGTGCTAAGCTAGATTTGTGTAATCACTTCTTGAAACCATCCTGTCATTTCAGGATAGGATTTTTTTTTTTTTTTTTTTTGTTGCTTCACTTGAAAATTTGCTGGTAAACTGACCATAAATTTATCTTACCACTTTTTGATTGGAGCACTAAAAATGGGCATAACATTTAACTATGGCTTTGTGCGTTAATATTAATAGGTTAATGTTTATGGTTCCCTGATGACCATTGCCAGTATTATAAAAGTAAACTGAATATATTTTTTACAGTCACTAGGTACATTTTCAGCTAGGTGTCTATTTAAACAAAAAGATAAACATTTGTTTTAGGTACACAAAGTAACAGTCCAGTTTAGCATTGTACTTACATTGTAAATCAAACCTTGCAACAAAAAAAAGCTTTTTCAAATTTTCAACAGTTAAACTAAACCTATACTTCAGAGTTTTGTTAGTAAATGTAGAAAATTTGGTGGTCACAGTTTGAGTTCTGCTATGACAAAGACATTTGGTGAATTATATTCAGGTTATAAACTTTATTTTATTTGTATATTTTTCCTGTTGTAAATCTGTGATGTAAAAAGCAAATTAATTTAAATATGAAGAACTGCAGTATAAATGTATTTCTTAAGCAATGATTAACGTAGTTTTCACAGACTGGTAACTGTCAATTACAAGCTCCTTGCTCTTAATGGGTGTAAGGAAGTTTGAGGAAAAACATTCAAATATCCTTATCCATAAAAATTTAGACATTTTTTATGAATGCATACCATCAGTTAATAGGCTGTTTTGTACTACTAATTTCTACTTAGATGACAGTGAAGAGGTTTTAAATTCTTGAAACAAAAGGCTTTTCTCACCAAACTTGCTGCATAAAAATGACTTAAAAATATATTTATTCTAGAAATTTTAATTCTACTTAACCCTATAAGACTGAGATTTCATTCCTGGAGTTGAATTGTTGAAAAACCTGAATATGTGATGTTAAATTACAATTAAATTGATATCTCTCAAAAAAGGGTTGAAAATCATGTATTACAAGTGGATTTTATTTCTCTTTCAAATGATATCAAATTTAGACACCTTGGTGCTACTGGTTATAAGATATAGGTTTTGTAAAAGTACCTTTAGTTGATCATGTGACAAGTGTGAATTGAAATACAGTGCCATCCAGTTATTAGTGCATTCAGGTGCTGTTGTACAGTAAGAGAATTAAACTTGCAGATGTATTTTAGTGCTACCAACTTTAAAGGATTAATAATTACATGGAATGTTTGTTTGTTTTTTTAAAGAAAGTTTATTTATATACCTGGAAAAACTGCATAAAACAACGTTGACAGAATGGATTCTTGGCCATATTGGCTTATTAAATCCAAATTATTTAATTGCTGTGTAAAAATATAAATCATTTTCTTAAAATTTCAGTCATTTTTTTATAAGTGCTAACCTGATAACTATATACATAATATGGGAATATTATTTTCCCATCTAATGCAAAAATCATACCCGAGTAGTATATATGTGATTAGAATGCCCACAGTTAAGTGAACTAAATGATTTTGTCTGAATCTGAAGTGTCTGGTGTTTTCTGACCAGTAGTGAAGCCTAAAAGTGGGCTCTTTGAAGCAGTCACTCACTGTCCAAAAGTAGGTCCAGGATAGACCAAATAAATAAATACTTTCAAGATCAAGTGTCACTCGCCAGAACTTAGTGATTTCTAGTTGTGGGCTCATATAATGATGGGTAACAGAAAGTCAGATGCAAGCTACCCGTAGAGGGTGGTGAAACGGTAGTCTCTTACAAGCCAGCTGTTGGAGGAGGGTGAACAAGAATTAGAGCAAGAGAGATGTTGAGTCGGAAGCCGAGGAATTCTCGCTGTCCGAAGGGAAGATCTGGTCTGTCGTGAGAGAAGACAGAAGTAACATCGAAGATGTCCTAAGTGCTACCTACCTAACCAAATTATTGAGAAAAGGATTTGTTTTCTGTTCCCGCTGTGGTGATATTTTCATTTTCCGTTCTCTTGTAAACATACACCGGGATTTTCCAGTTTTTGTTCACATCGACGCAAACTAAAATCGAAATGCCAAGTGGTGTGATTTGGCTAGTTGTTGAAAGATACAGTGTCCCCGGTTTAGGTTTCAATTCATATATCTATACCATGTTCTTGAAGAATAAAGCAATGATTTTGGACGTACATCGTTAAAGCTGTTTCCATATTTGACCTCAATTAGAAAAAAAAAACTTCACGATGATGACCTTGCTGCGTATACTGAACATCTGAAAATGATTTTCACGAAGATATGCCGTCTTGGTTTAGTGATCTACTAGAGATGAATCTGCTTGTTTGGGTGACGATTCCTTTTGAACTTAATGCTGCTGGTATCGACTTTGCTTTACAGTCCAGTCTCGTTGAATTTACAGATTGACAAAATAACTTCAGCTAGTTTTAAATTTTGTTATGGCAAAGTAAAGAGACTGCCAAGAAATATCTACTACTCTGAGTGAAAGCAAAGTTTTCAAACATGTTGAATCTAGCTTTAGCCATGGGTTTTATTGTCAAAAGCTCGTACCCGACTTGACAGTGTAAAAAGAGATGCTCTTCATCTAGTGTTGCCAGTTACGAAGCCGGCTATTAAAAAATCGCAGATTAAAATCAGCCACAAAAATAGCATTGAATAAACCAAATATATATCAAATCTCTAAAGATTTCACTGTCCTTATACTACATGTCCCTTCGATTTTTGTTTGCTGAAATAAGTTTATTTACATTTAATTGGTCGTGTTTATAAAGTAAATATTTGTCTAAATTTATATAATTGCTACTCATACGTAATGTATAACTGGAGACTATGGATTCCCATGGAAGAAATACGTGATACGTCTTGTCTCTATAGTAGATGTGGGCAATTGTTTTGGCTCGGGGGCCACTTTGAGAGGGCCGTGATTAGCGGAGGCCGCACCTTCTGAAACATATTCATTAGTTAACATTACATTTCATTTAGTGCGAAGTGTAGATTGCACAATAATAATAAATAAAACTAAAACAATAGTGGTACACAGAAAAGGCTTCATTAAATTTATTTGTGGCAAATTGCATATCAACCAACACAAGTAATTTAATGAAATAAATGTAAACGCTCACACTTCTTTTTACAATTCTTTTGAAATCGGGAGTGAGGTTGCTTGTTGAGATCCTCAAAATTTATACACACGTGGAAATTTGTCAGCAGATAGTGATTTGTAAAATTCTATCAATGTCACAGAATTAAACATTTCTTTCAGCGTGTGATTTGACTGCTGCACCTGCTCAGGTACTGTATCAATATCATCAGTGAAAGGATAAGATAGCAAATTGAATACAGGCTCAATTTTCTAGGAGTCCTGAAATCTTCTTGTGACCTCATCCTTTAAACTCGGCAAATGATCCCCCTAATCTTGGAAGAAACACTTGCAGGCACAATCACACGCTGAAAGAAATGTTTAATCAAGATTTCATACCCCCCTTCCCTGCAACGTCATACTCAATTCATTTACTTTCTCAAACATATCAGCTGCAAACATCGACTCAAATCTCCTTCACTCTTCACATCCCATTTTGGTCACAAAATCACATGAAATCCCCGTTATGTTCAGAAAGAGTAGTAATTCCCCAAACCGTTTCAGGACTTTGCCCAGGCTCAACCACCGAATACTGTTGTGGTAAATCACATCTCTATACTCTGCCTCCATGTTCTCAAGTAGAGATTTAAATTGTCGATGGTCGACCGCCTTTGATCGGATTGTGTTAACCACGCTCACTACAAGATCTACCACATGCTTTAGGTCCAGTGCAGCTTTACAAAGGCTTTCCAGGAGTTAACTACAATGAAAAGACAAGATATCACTGTCTGGGTGTTCTGCTTTCAATTTGTTCATTAAAAATTTCATCATACACACATTTTTTCTAGTAAATGCTCTGGCCCCATCTGTTGTAATGCTTGTCATTCTATTCCATGGCAAGGTACTTTTCTCCACACAATCCACAACACACTCAAACAAGTTCTGACCAGTGGTTGTATTTTTCCTCGATTCCAAACCAAGTAATTCCTCTGTGATGACGAAATTAAGTAACTGTGCAGTGTCTTGATTATCGGTGCTCTTGTAGTGGACTCTGAGTCTGAATGGAAGGAGATGATGGGTTATCTCTAGCTTAAGACTTCCCGCTGGCCGGTCCAGCTACATAAGAATGTTGGACTTTAATGGAGTCCAAAGAAGGCAAAAGAAAACAAACAAGGCCGATATACATGTATGCAAACAAATATATATTAATAACAAATAGATTATTACACGAATTACAAATACATTGAAGACATGAAAAGTTGCAGAGTATTTGTATGGAGAAGTTATTGTGTGTGGGTGTTGAGTGTCCGTACGCATGTGTATTTTGTTTTTAGCGTGTTCCCAGAATACGGGAAACGCAGTTTGTGTGAGATGTCACGTAGTGGAATAAGTAAAAAGGAAGAGAGGTTTTTTTTACCTCGCCTCACGCGCGAGGTTGCGGTCCCAGTCGAGGCAGCTGGCCGCACGTGTGCGAAGCCGTGGAAAAAGAAGGCTGAGCAAGTATTTATACTCGTGGGAGAGAGACCCCTATTGAAGGGTTAGGAAATGAGGAGGAGATAAATCCGACAATACCCCCTCTTTGGATTAAAAGTGTAGGAAAACGAACTTTTAACATGTAAAAAGTTTTGAATATTCTTATACACTGAAAAGAGAATGTGTCTGAGGTTTGCGATGCATGATTCGACGAATGTGTTTGTGTTGTCGTTAGGGTGCTGTGTATTTTTCTAGTGAGTCAGAGAAACGTCGGTAGTGTTCAGCTTTTTACCAAAAAGTTGTCTGTTTGTTGAAATGCTCCACGTTGAGTTGAATTTATCGTCGTTGTGCTTGAAAGATGAGGTTGTTTGTTTGCTTTGCTGGCCCGGTCGTAGTTTTGTTTGAAAGAGGAGGTTGAGCTGATTTGGAATATCTACCGAGTGTCGAATGAAAGTTGGGAGAATTTGCTGTATTGACGATGGGATATCGTTCTCTCAAAATTCTTAGATAATTCGTCTTGCATCGATGTAGGATGAGAAAGGACAGTGAGTCGCCTTTGTTTGAGATGGGGTTCACACTTTTTCTATTTCAGTTCAGAAGAAAGTTGAATTTAGTTAAAAAAATTGGTGTCGTGTTCTGTTTGGTAAGCCTGGTGAAATTGAGGTCAAGCGTTGCCGAGAGAAAGAAAAGGTCAAGCAATATAGACCAGTAGGGAGAAAGAGTTGTAAAGGCTTGCTCATAGTAGTAATTGTTACCACGTGTTCTAAGAGTAATTCCTTTTGCCGTGAAGGAGAAAGTTGTTTTGTAGACATGTTGTCTGAATTAAAAGTTCTTTTGTTAATAGTTCTGTGTGCGTGGAATAGAAAAGTTTCCAATATTGGTGCTGTGACTGGCTCTCATTTGAAAGGTTTGTATCAGAATTTGTTCGTACATATATATCGACCTGCGTGTGTTCGAATCAAGTCGGGAAGTCACCAGTTATGTAGAGGGGGGTGAATATGAGGATGAAATCTCTAAGCTAAGATTTCCTGCTGGTCGGTCCCGCTACATAGGAATGTTGGACTTTGATGGAGTCCAAAGAAGAGAAAGAAACAAACAAGACCGATATATATGTACAAAACAATTATATATATTATTAACAAACATTAATATACAGAGACATGAAAAGGTTACAAAGGGTTTTTGTATGGAAAATTATGTGTGTGGGTGTTGAGTGTCCGTACGGATGTGCATTTTGTTTTTAGCGTGTTCCCAGAATACGGGAAACGCAGTTTGTGTGAGATGTCACATAGTGGAATAAGTAAAAAGGAAGAGAAGGTTTTTTACCTCGCTTCACGCGCGAGGTTGCGGCCCCAGTCGAGGCAGCTGGCCGCACGTGTGCGAAGCCGTGGAAAAAGAGAAGGCTGAGCAAGTATTTATACTCGTGGGAGAGAGACCCCTATTGAAGGGTTAGGAAATGAGGAGGAGATAAATCCGACACTCTCATCCAGTGCAAAAGAAAACGAAACAAAATATTTGCTCGCAGAATTTAGCTGTTGTATTAGTTTGTCACTTATTAAGTCTATGCACTGCACTATAGTCTTTCTTGATAATGAAATGGTTTCGAATTTGCTTCTCGTATCAGGGCACAGGATGTGTTTGCGCAATCTACCAAGTAAAGCTTAACAAACTCTCCATCAGTTTGTTGTTTTTAGCGAGGTTATATGATACGATGAAGCTTACCCCTGTAGCACTATCCTGAAGTGTCGGTTGCTTCGTAACACACTCTGTAGATTTTTTTCCTGCGTTCTTCCTGGGACATTTCGCTACCAAACTCGGCATGTTTTGTTTGTTGGTGTCGTTTCAAATTGTATTCCTTGTTGCGTGACACAGTAAACACACTACCTTATTCCCTGAATTACCGAAGAAATATTTGTTTGTCCAGTCTTCATTAAACGCACAGCATTCTTTTTTTTTCTTCTTTTTGATATTGCGCTTTACAGATCTCACCGTTGCAAAGACGAAACTGAAATGAGACAGAATTGCCGGCAATATATCGACATTGTGCATGCGTATGAACGAGCGCATACACAATAGGTATCCGGCTATTAAAACACGGAGAGAGAGAGAGAGAGAGAGAGAGAGAGAGAGAGAGAGAGAGAGAGAGAGAGAGAGAGTTTGTGCACTTTTCTTTTATACTGCTTTTTGACAACACCATATGGCGAGCGTTAAGAGAATTCCTCTGGCAGACAAGTGCTATTATCCCACAAATGTCGGTAAATAAGTTGTTTATAATCGGTAATCAAAAACAATAATAAATGTAAATACAAATCGGCACCCAGAAATTAAATAGCTAAACGTTGCTGCATATACATGAATGCACACACACACACACACACACACACACACACACACACACACACACACACACACACACACACACAAATATAAAATTATATATAAGAGTGTGTGAACGACAATTTATTACAAAAGCTTTCATGACGAAAAATAGGATATTTTACAAGGTCTGATTAGTGAACTCAGACCTTGTGGTTTTTGGAACAATGTTATTCCTTTAAATATTGAAGTTTCGCACCCACATCAGCAATAGATCGGCCTTTTGTGTAAATTATCGTCCTGTTTTGGTTTCAAACCAATTTTTCTTAAGAATTCTGATGGCTAACCCAAAACATTTAATTATTGAAATTATTCACTGTAGAATGGGGCCTTGTCTGCACGTGTAGACATAAGATCCTATAGTAAAAGCATGTGAGAATTCCACACAATCAAGAAGAAATAAATTACTTGATTACTTTATAAAATTCATCACGTGATAGGAATATATCTAAGGAAGAATTAAGCCGTTCATGTAATCGTAACTTGGTTGCATTCTTGATCATTGTCATAGACAGCAACCAGATATTCTTCTTGATTTATAAATTCTGTTCACTAAGTATTAAATTCCAAAGCTAGATTAATGATTACTGAACAATCAAATGAACAGAAAATTTGAAAGTGCGCCAAAATATTTGCTGCGAAGCTTGTCAACCCGGCGACAGCTGTTCATAATCATTAAAAACATGTCAGTCAATGCTGAAACAGTCTATCAATCTTCTTTCATACTGTTAAAAAAACTGAAGCAACCAATGTCAATATCCAACGTAGATTTCAAAAAATCCTAAATATACACCAACGAAAATCTTAACTTTTAATAACTACTATGAAAATTATCATTAACAGAAAATATTGATCAATTCTAATTCTAAATTTGATTTCAGGGACGTTTGTCTTATTAATGATTTTTAATCGATAATCATTTAATAACGATAATAATGGAAGTGCTAGGCAAGAAATGAATATTCCCAGTTTCATTTTCCCCATTATGGACATTATTATATCCATATATATCATATCCACCTTAATACAAGGACGGAGCAGAATAGCTGTAATAAAAGGAACGACAAACTTTGTTTTCAAATATATTTTTATACTGCTAAGTCATACAAATATTATACACAAATATTTATGCTTGTCCCATACCGAGAAAGTACAAATAATGTATACAACAACAAGCAGTGTGAAAAATATTGAAATATAAGTCGCTTCGCGAATTTAAGCCAGTTTCGCAGAAGGGCACAATGTCTATTACAGAACTTCATTTTCTCTCAGCTTTTATAGCCGAGGCCACACCACTGAGTCAACTCATCGGCAAGACCAAATCAAGTCGCCAGTAAGGCTTCATTTCACATTTCTATATTTTCTAATATGTATTTAGTTTGTTGCCTGAATAGACTATTGTCTAGTTTCTGCAAATATATGAATAAAGTGTTTTCTCTGAAATGTGACGTACATGTTCTTGTCTGTTATTCACCAATGTACATAAATGTTACTATATCGTGGTCATACTAATGATATTTTTGAGATGGTAAGGTACATTTATTTGCATCAGCTATTCAAATAGTCCCCGCACAGGAAAAATTAAAATTCTAATCGAGGACACTTCTTCCATGAAGCCAATGATTTTCTTTCCAGGGCCATTTTCGTTTTCGTGTAGATATAGCGGCTGCCATTTTGTTTCTGGATAATAATTTCTTATTTCCACATTTATCAATTTTCAGATTTTACTAGAATAACCCTTTACTGTTTGATAGTGACGTCTTATAAGTTAGCACACTAAGCACAAAAAATTATTAACTGATAGATTTTTTAGCTTAAATCGTAAAAAACTGGAAGTGCCACAGATATCTCTATGAGAATAGAAAAATCCTGATGTCATTGAGATTTTGAAAGCACACACACAAAATACATTTTCAAATTCTTACTTCAACTACAATTTCATTAAGTTTAAAAATAACATGTAAAAGCTGATTTTGTCTTGTCCCCACGCGGACGTCGTGGCTTAAGCACATCACGTGACTCTTCTCAACCAAAGGAAACACGACAAAAATATTAAAATTTTGCTTTCGTTTATAGCCTCTCTCCAGCCTATATAAAAACGGACCAAAAGCCACCCGTGACGACTCACAACGAGCAGACACAGCAGTGCGTACAAGAAGGCAAGCATATACAGGAGCAGACACAATGCATTCACTTACTCCCATCACGCTGAAGAAAGTCTTCTCATTCAGGCACTCAGGCTATACTGAAAGAAAATACTTTCTCGAACAGCCGACGTCGATCGCGGAAAAAGAAATTTCCTAAGTGAGTTACTTATATCCATAAATGTATATGTATACACTTACGCACATACATATACATATCTTCGCACCTATATATATTACACACACAATCATACATCCGTACATAGACGGACATTTGATGTTCCCGAATTTTATTTCTCTACGCACTTTGCGAACTCTTTTTAACCGTCTGAGAACGCATTTTCTCTTTCACTTAATTGTGGCCATTGTTATTAAATTGTATTAAAATTTGCACGACCATATTGTTTAATCTTTGTTTTAGGCATGCGAAGGGTCCTTTTTCCCTTTCTCTCTTTCGCCTGCTCCTAGTCAAAACATTACCTTCCCATTTCTTCTAAATGGATGAGTGAGTAAATGCCTTCATTCGACCGTCAGAAAAAAAAGACCAACGACAATCAGCAGTAGCCTGATGAAATAACGTATTTGCTGTTGCTGTTTTTAGCTTTATTAACGAATGTCTAAGGTGTTTCACTTCTGGAACAGGCTAGTTGATTGTTGATATGATTAATGCGAGGACAGGAACGTTCTGCTACAGAGGTTGCGTTTATTCTCAAAACTGATCTGCTGTTTTCCTAAAAAACGCCTGCACGATATGTTTATCTGTTATCAGCTTGTGCTGCCATAGTCAATGCCACAAGAATCGGCGAATATTTTAAAAAGAGTCTTAGTACCTCTTCCGTGTGACTCCGCAGTCTTGCTGACCCGTGGATATATTCATTGAACAATAAAGCCTTTGCTATACGACAGTCTTCTATCCTTTTCCAAGTTTGTTCTTGATTTTCCAAAGTGTCATCCCGCTCAGTCTTGAGCGATTTTGCTAAAGCAACAAAAGTGAAACACTTGGATCTGTCTCAGGGTAAAATCAACGGTTATATCTAAAGCTATGCTAGTCGTCAGAAATGTGGTCTCTATCAAAAGTAGTCCAGTACAATCTATTTACACTATTTACATTGTTCGAACTTTGTCCTCATCTTTATTGCCATATTTACGACGTTTCGGCCGTTGTACGCTCCGGCCTTCTTCAAGTGACTGGGATTTCGAACTGAACCCTTTATTTCGTCTACCGGGGTAGATTATTCTAGTTCCATGTGCCATGCCTCTTCCAGATGTCTCAATTATCTCACTTTAACTCAACTCTCCAAGTTGTTGTTCACCACTGCAGTAGCTTGAACTCACAAATCTTTTGGTCAAGTCACTGGATTCAACCAACGCTTTTATCCTCAGTATGTCTCAGTAACATTTTTTTTAGAGAAAACAATAATAACAACAAAAATTGCAATATGAGCTCTGGTAAAAAAATTACTCTGAGCCCTCAAAATTCAATTACTAATGTCTTCATGGCCCAATGGATAAAAGCGGTGGTCGGATCCAGTGATTTGATCCAAAGATTTGCTGTGGTGAACAAAAAATTGGAGAGTTGAGTTGAGGGAGATTAGTTATCTCCCTCAACTCAACTCTCCAATTACTCTTCACCCGGAAGAGACATGGCGCGTGGAACTAGAACAATATATCTCGGTGGCTGAAATAAAGGGTTCAGTTCGAAATTCCAATCACCTGAAGAAAGCTGGGGCGTACAACGACCGAAATGTCACGAATATGGCAGCAAAGATGAGGACAACAGTCCGAACAATATAAATAGTGTAAATAATTACAATACCTCATCTCAGAAATATAGACAGATACAATACACTCTACGTGAAGATTTTGCTCATTATTATAAGATTATGGTGATTACGTTTTAAAAAGTATCAGTTGCAAAAAAACGACTACACACATTGGAAGCCTTAGCAACAAAAAACAGTATCAATAAAATTTCATTCAATTTAGGGACAAGGAATTAAATATATTTCCCAGTTAAAAAAATTAATATTTGAAAAGACCCGACACGACACTTACTAATGCGTGAAGACGCGATACTCATACACAATTTTATTATTTTACAAAAACTTGATAATGACTTATGAAAGCCGAAAGTGCTTAAAACACAATTCAAACTGTTCTTGGACACCAGGAAAATAGAAAAAAATCTTAAACAAAGAACATTCGTTGGTCTTTAATTAAACGGTCATACATGGAAAACTGCTGACAAATATATATATATATACACACATATATATATATATATATATATATATATATATATATATATATATATATATATATATATATCTTTATATATATATATATAGGTTTGATAAAAAAACATACATATACGCACATATATTTTCACGTTTCAATTTCTTTCTCAGGTGTTATAAAAAACTGTGCTCAATGGTATATAACAGAGCTATAAAGTATATATTAGTGATTATACATAATATCCAACGTCGATAGCACGACTCGGAGTTTCATGCAAACGTGCAATCTTCAAGTGCGACTCGGTATATTGATGTTAGATATTATGTATAATTACTAATATATATATGTGTATGTGTGTGTGTGTGCATATATATATATATATATATATATATATATATATATATATATATATAATCCCAAACATTTTAGGATAATAAATTGCGGTTGACCTACATATAGCTTTGCTATTCGTTGAAATTTGTACATGAGGAAAAGAAGCAGGAATAACATATGAAAAAATATTTATCAGTAAATCAAAAATGAAATAGAAATGAAAAGTTGTGCAGTGCCTTCAGCAGATGAACGGCAAACTCCAATCATCTACATAAACATTTTTTTGTTTGTTTTGGGTGTAGAACTGATTCTGTCACTGTTTTACAGAATTACCCTTATCTGACAGCATTTACTGTTCAGATTTTGTTAAAATTGGTATCGTTTATGATGGAATCTAAATATGGTAATTTGGAAGAATGCCATCTGAAATTCCTCAAAGATATACCAAAAAAAGAAATTAAATTAGGTGTCTCCACGAGATTGCTAAAAAAAGAGCATAGCATGATGAAAAAGACGCCAAACTTGACGAAAACAAAATTTTATCGTCTAAATATTTATGTTATTATTAAGAGGAAAGATCAAAGTTTATTTTAATTATTTAAAAAAAAAATTCCTTCTTTTTAGAACAATCTGAATTTTCATTTAAAAACCCGTGTTTCTCTTTGTATCACCGGAACTAGTAAAATAACATATACGATTTTTAGCACGTTTTTTTTTGTATGATACACATTAATTTTGAAAATCTTGCAAAAATAAAAATAATTGTCGGATGTTAATGAAACTTTCAAAAAGTATTCACAGATGATCGAAATTATTATAAATATGTTTTCTTTTATTAAAGTCATAGCAGAATTTTTTTTTATATTTATTACCCCCCCTAACTAATTTTATGAAAACACTAGAAATTCGATCGCGTCAGGTTTCGTGATTACAATAGTTAAAAGCACAAGGCTTTGAGGAATGCAAATCATTTTTTTAATTGGACTCCCCCTACCTGAAAATCAGCTCTGAATTGTAACATACAAAACTCAATAAAACAAAGATATTATTTAATTTCAAATGCTTTTATTTGCTTTCAGTTGTTTTTATGAATATGGACAATATTTTCTGAAAGCAAAAACATTTTTCGATGAAAAATGAATTTTTAATAGAATTATTTGTTATTTTTTTAATTATAATAGATTTTTACATTTAAGTTGTTAAAATATTATAAAATTAGTTAAAAGCAGCATCAGGTTTTGTAAGTGTCCTTATGAGATAGATCTTTTTTTAGTGCGTTGTAAATTGTATCGTTTTGACTAATCAGAAGATCCGTAGTAATTAAGAAATGTAATTTTGTGTTTATAATCGGGCTCTAATTATAAAGTACGGAAGACCAACCAGAATAAAATTAAGTTGCTTTATTTGAGTTAAGCATTGTTCTCCGCTGTTAAGGCCTTTACTTTTGCGAAACACGTGTGGAGAAGTTTATTTGATTTTTCTATTTCAACTGAGAAGGGTACCTACAAGTATCATTATCATCTTATGAAATTTATATGATCTTATTTTTATATTAATCTCAGTTATGGCATTTTTCCATAAATGAAATATCAAAATTAATAATTAAATGAATGGAAATACCAATAACATAGTAAAATGTAGTAAATGTACATAAAATTATAGTATTTTATGTGCACTTCTGATAAAATTTCATAAGAAAGGTACCTATAAATTAATTAGATACTTTTCTTATGAAATTTAATCTCATTCGTAACAGTCTTATTTTAATTTCTTTATAATATATTTTCCATAAAGCATCGTAAACGTAAAGGTGAAAGCTAAGTACAAAAAAAAATTAGAGTGCTGAAAGTTTTCCTTAAAAATAACGAGGTAAATAATTTGTTCACTTAAATGTAAAATATTTCACTTTTCTTCTTCCGTAGAACAAATTATCCTCACGGAATCCGTCAATATGTCATTCATCACCTGTCAAGTGACGCGAAAGGTTATGACCTGCTTTGTTTTATTTTCAAATTACATCTTTTCAGTGCAGAAGCTAAGTTAAGCTTGGTTCAAAATATTTAAAATAAACATTATAATTTCTGATTTTCTTAAAATAAGTTTTGAAAAAAATGATAATTGATATTTAAAAGAATTTCAAACTGAAATTTTCAGTGGAATGGGAAAAAAATGGTCGCCATCTGACAATTTTGCCGACTCAATACAAAACAAAGATTTTTAACGAAATTTTCGGACGTGTTAAGAACGATTAAAAAATGTAAAAAAATACTCCCAAAATTCTTTGATCTTTCCTCTTAATAATAACATAAACATTTAGACGATAAAATTTTGTTTTCATCAAGTTTGGCGTCTTTTTCATCATGCTATGCTCTTTTTTTAGCGATCTCGTGGAGGTACCTAAATTAAATTGTAAATGTAATTGTCTACATCAATTTAATACAATTTTTGAATCGATTAAAACTTGAAAACTTTCAAAATCATTCAAATATAAAATGACTTTTAGAAAAATTTGACCAAAAGTAAATTACAGCAAAAAACGTTTCCTACTTTTTGGTAAGTATTTAAATAACATAAAAGTAATTGTCAAAGATTTTTAATGCATTCAGTAAATTTTTATTCAAGCTCACAAGTTGTAGTTGCTAAATGTCTGTAATTTTGCTGTATTAAAGTTATCTTTATTGCATTGTCGATACCCAGTGACTGTATCTATATTACGGCAATGACAGGTTCTTCCAAGATGTTTACAAAGCCGAAGGATTTGTAGTGGACCATGCGGGGTGTGAATGTGAGGAGAGAAAATGAGTTATCTCTAGGTTAAGGCTTCCGCTGGCCGGTCCAGCTACATAAGAATGTTGGACTTTAATGGAGTCCAAAGAAACAACAAGAACGATATACATGTATGCGAACAAATATATATTATTAACAAACAGGTTAAAACACGAGTTACAATACATTGAAGACATGAATAAAATGTTACAGTGTCTGTATGGAAAGTTGTGTGTGTGTTGTTTTTAGTTGAATGTCCGTACGGGTGAATTTTGTTTTAGCGTGTTCCCAGAATATGGGAAACGCTGGTTGTGTATAAGAGTTCACATATTGGAAATTTTTAGAGAAAGTTTTTTGTACCTCGCCCCACGTGCGAGGTTTCGGCCCGCGGCCGAAATCGACATAGTTGCTCACACGTGCGCGTAAGCAGAGAAAAAGAGAGAAAGAGGCGAAAGGTCAGCCAGTATTTATACTCCCGGGAGAGAGAGACCCCTGTTGACGGGTTAAGGAAATGAAGAGGAGCTAACTGCGACAGATTAAAAGACTGACTCCGTGAAAGAGCAAAGTACAATAATACCAATTAGAAAATATATATGAAAGGATAATAAGGGCTTAACAAAATATGCCGTCATTTTTTATGGCACGGATAGAAAGTAACGTATATTATGGCATATTAAAATCTATTTGAATAAAGTCTTACCCGAATCATAAATTCAGAGCTTCGCCAACAATTTTCCAGTTATTAATCTTGAACATTGGCAATATTTCCTGAACAACAATGTTGCCTCGTTTCACAGAGATTTTAAGATTCTCAAACCAGTCGCACATTATTCCACAGAGATTTCGTTACATTCATGTTTTATTTTATTTAACACCGTCTTGTATTTTTAGATGTAAATATTTGGCCTTCTTTTTCTCAGATGGTCGTAAGCCAACTTTTGAAAAACCAATAGAAAGTGAATCAATGAAATAGTAATCATTGTGATGGATTTTAATTATATCTAATGTCATTTAGCTGTTGTCTTCCAAGAAGATGTAATAATTTCCCATAGTTTCACTCCAGCTATATATTTTGAATAAAGACTTTTATATAGGTATGCCGAAATGAAAGCAAAACGCACTACCCGTTGTTTAAAAAAATCAGGGAAATATCCAATTTAAATTAAATTTTCAGCACTTATTCATTAATGAAATGTTTACTGAATAGGTTATTCGACTAGAAATATTTTATGGGCATCAGCTAAACCACCGATTTCGTACACCGTGAATACCTGTGAATTGGTGGGGTGGTGACAAATATATTTTTATAGTTTCATAAAGAAATTATTTCATTAAAAAATTTTGCAATAGCAAATAAGAAAATTTTGAAAATTTGTCCTGAAATCTTAATAATTCAAAAATAATTTTGGTTGGTAATTGAGACTTGTATAATTTAATAAACTACATTATTTTCTTTCAGATGTGATAGGGGAAAATCTATAATGAATATTTTTTTTAAAAATTACTTGTAGTTTTTCAGTATGTGTTTGAAATTCTTTTGGCTGTTGATGACAAAAGAGATCTTTTTTTTATTAAATAAAGATTTGTTTGAAGAATCGAAAAATATAAAGTTTAATGCCAGAAATATTTTTAAAAGAATTTTTTTGTTTTCTTTTTGCATTTGTCAAATTATTTTTGTACAGAAGATCAAATAGGAAATCATCCTACAATTCTGAATTAACTTTTTATTCGTTATAAAAGGTAAAAAAATAATTACATAGGATATCTGGAGGTGTCTAGAATATTTTCTGACATTGAAAATTTTCTGACATGAAAACAATGTGAAGGCAATGAATAAATGGTATCAATTCAATAAGCCTTTATCATTTTTCCACAGTTTGTTGTTTTGTTATACCAGAATTTACTTTTGTTTAATAAATTTTCTTAAAATAATCTAAAATACCCGATTTAGTGCACTTAAATATTTCACGACATCAAATATTTAAAAAAAATAAATTTAGTAAATGCCACATAGTTAAAAAAAAAGAAGAAGAAAAAGAATGAATAAAAATTGAATGGATAAAAAAAAATATTACTTCATTTTTTTCTTTATTTTATTTTTTTTAAATCAGTTTTACCTGTGACGGGCATGTTCTGTAATCCTATTAATTTTAAATTTGAAAAAGAAAAAAAGATCAAGTATTTCATCAATTTGATCTTTTAAATTTGTAACTTAGAATTAAATGGTTTTTAAGATTGAAAATCATCTTAAGAAAATATAATTTCACTTACTTTGTACGATGGAAGGAATAAGATACTTATTTCCAGTGCTTACAGTTACTTGAAATTTACACAGTTGATGTATTTTGATATAAACATAACAATTATAATAAAGAAATATATATATTTAAAAAATGAAGTATAAAATAATATATAAATAAAAGTAACGGCGAAAAAAGTATTTGGGCAGATTGATTTCATAATTTAATTCTTTCTATTGCTATGGTTTGCAGTTACTAAGATTTCCATCGGCGAGAAGTGGGAGAAAAGAAATTATTTGAATAAAATTTACAGTTACATCTGTCTATTTCAACAGTAAAACGATGAGACCTAGTTGCCAATCTAGTAGGACGCTTAAATTCATGCGGTCGAGGAGACAAAATGAAAATATTTATAGAAAAGACAGAGGGAAAGTCACGGCTGTGAAAAAGTCATTAAAGTCGAGATTCCAGTTCAGAACCGATAACATTACAGACGATTCTTTGGATTTAGTCGAGAACCCCGAGATATATAGCAGGGGCACCAGACCAGATATGGCATCAATAATCAATGCACGGGCGAATGGAAGATTTATAAACGTGGTAGATGGATTCTGTCGAGAAAAATGCCTAGCACGACACAGTGAACCAACTTTCCTTGCAAGCAGACCTAGCAATTGATTCAATAGAATCACTCCACTTCATGTCAGTGGAAAACGTGAGAGTAAGAAGGCGCAATGAGTTGCTCTTCTGGGGATTAGGATTGGCTATGCTGATGGAAAGCAAAAGGGGTTCTTTAAAATTAATAAAATATACCAGTTTCGTTTTGGGGGCATTAAAATTTACAAGCCATTTCTTGCCCCAGTTAACAACTCCCGCATTAAAGGATTAATCTACAACAGGATTTTCATTACATGATTTGTTAAGAATGATTGGATTTAAGTTAAATATTCGGCAAGAAACACCATAGTCCTTGAGTTTTAAGAAGATCAAACTGTCAAACGAGATATCTAAAGCCACAGCTCGGAACTCGTCGTTCTTATCTAAAGCTTGACAGACAAATTCAGTAATAATCGTCAAAGAAATCGGTGCTTCACCTCGAGAATAGAAAGCCATATTGTTTAATTGAAAGAAGGTCGTGTGAAGTGAAATGCTTCACCAATTCGAGGTTGATTGGAGCGTCTAGTACTTTGTCAAAAAGAAGTAAATGACTAATAGGAGGATAATTCGAGGGATCGGAAGATTCACCAAAGTTCTTAAAGACAGGCACTACAAAGAAGGATTTCCAACAAGCTGGAAAACGCGAAGCAGTAAAGAATTTGTTATAGAATTTGGAGAGAACAGAAGTCAATTCAGGAACAGATTTCCTTACAATTGCAGAGATAACATGATTGTGGGGATCTAGTTTGGAGATGGTAGCACAAATCATGGAATGAGTTATGTGCATATCACGTCTGAATTTATGTAACTGACTTGCAACCATATGTTATATATCAATGTAGTGAGTTCAATCCTCACTGGGTGACACATACTTTCGGCCATGTGCCACATCTAAGCTATGCTTAAAAATCACCATATGTTATATATCAATTAAAAATAACAAAATACTAAAGATTTGTACAAAACACTGTATATACGTGCTCCAACATCTGATTGTGACAAAATATAGAATTCATTTAGTTAGGTGGCATGTGTTTTAGATTTAAAACTTATAATTTACGAACTTTATCACGTGTACTTATAGGCTCGATTTAGTAATATATATCTTCGCTGACGCGTCCATTTCTTTTAAAAACCCGAGTCCGGCTATTAAAGATAATCCATTTATAAATGTTTAACAATTCTAATTTTATCTAGATTCAAAATTAACGTTTTTTAATGAGTATACACCAGTGAGGTATATCAGTTGTAATCTCAAAGCTCTGCTGTCTTAGTTGTTCGTTGTTGCAGTAGTAATTGAAAGTCCCGCACATGATAAACAATGAATTCATAAAATCTCAGGTTGGCTGTACCTTAAAAATCAACTGAACTTTGCAATATTTTGCCTTCTCCAAGTTCTTTTGTTTCCTGAAACTAACATCAAATGAAAGCATTAAATAGACTTTGCATTTCTATAAAATCGATTATAGCAATAAATAATGAAAAGTATTCTAAAAGACTTCATCTGATTATCAATGTCAGTTTTTTCTAATCTAAATGACTGTAATAGTGCAGTGAGACGGTAAAAAATGACTTGATCACAAACTAAGTTAACTTTCACCATGATTTTTGCGAAAAAAAGAATTATATTTTTAACCCATTTCTTATATTTTTTTTTGTAATAAAACGAAAATAAAATTAAAAAAATGCTGAGAAGACTGCAAAGAATGAATTCGTCTATTACTAATGGTGAAGAATTTTTGATAATGAAAATCGTGGCCTTGTCACTCGTGTATGTTGTAAACATACATGTATTTGAATAGAAGATCAAATATAAATCAAGTATGGATAAGAATCTGACAAAATGATAAGATAAAGAACAAGTAGGAAACAGATCCCAATCTAACATGTTTCACTTTATTAAAGCTTCATCAAAGATCAAGATAGAAATGATAAAAATGTTAAAAAGTAGATACGTGGATTAATGGTATGTTGTGTTTGGTTAGTTCTTATTGGTTAGATATGTGTCACGTGTAATGAAGTAACAGACAATATTCAAATATGTGTGAGAAACATTCTGGACGCTAAAGTGAGTAAAAGTTAGTGAGGCGCAGGAGTATGTTTTGAAAAAATTTGTTTTGGTTTCATTTTTCATTAAAGCACATCACATGCGTATTTTGTACATATCTTCATTGATCTTTATGTATTAGAAAGCGATGTTAGATTCATGAATAATGTACCCGTTGAAAAATGGTGATGTAATGTAGTTTTTTAAACGTGTGTTAATAGTTGGTAATGTTGCTATAAATATGTTTTCATAATATTTTCTCTTTAAAGAGTCATGTCCTTTTTTAATAAGGCATTGGTGAAATTAAAGACGAGAGAGTTTGAATGTCTATCTAATCGCAAGTCTCTTTTGTGTTCCTGGATGCGGGTTGTTCTTGTACTGTAGACGTTTGATTTGATAAACTCCGGTATTTGAATTGTTTTTTGTTTTATTTTCCATCCTGATTATATCTCCGATAGTCTTGGAGGTGGTGGTAACGATCGTCGTGTCAGGGATGGTTAATTCATTTTTGAGTTTAGTTGATGTGTTGGAGGGTAGCATTATGAATTTTGTATAGTGTTTGTTGGAAGTATTTGTTTTTCGGATTTATGGATTTTATGGTCTCGTATTTTTGCGTTTTAGATGAAATGGTATAAGTAGTGTAGAAGTTTGAATGTGTTCTCAATATAATCCTCTTCTTCACTAATGTATTCAGTGTTACATATCCTAAGGGCTCTAAGGTAAAATCCTATAATTATTCCAAATTTTATTCTCCGGTTGTGGTGGGAATAGTGTGGAGTTACCCAGTTACTTTCCTAATAAAAAAAATGTCGGTAGAGGACGCTCCCTAGGCCTACGAATAGGCAGTAACATTCTCTGTCATCCTCTTTTTCCTATTTCACTCAGGAACGGTAAGATGGGGGGTCTGTCAAAAAAGGAATACGCTCCCTCACTGAGGAACACGCGCGCGCGCGCACACACACACACACACACACACACACACACACACACACACACACACACCCTTTCACTTCATTTTTTCTAGGACTTTCTCCTACACTAAACTTCACACGCACAAACATTTCGCTAGTTTAACAACGTTTTCTTCATGTTCATTGTTTTGTAACACGCGACAATATTCTATTGTCTATGTATACACTTGTTTTGTTAATGCATACTTATAGTTTGTTTATATATAGTTTTGTTGTTACTTTGTAATTTTATTACCCGGACTTACATTCGAGTCCACCATTTTTGTTGAGGGATAAATATACCAGGAGACACATGTTTTCCGACCCAACACAACCAGCATCGCCCTCAACAATAGAAATTGATATGGACATTTATGTTAGTGGGTTTTCGGTAAACTTTAAAATCTAATTTATTATCGTTACGTATTTATCGAGGAAAGGTAGAGAGTTATTTGTTTCAAATTCGTGTGTGAATTCGATGGTTGGTTAAATTTTATTGATTTTAGCTATCATGTTTAAAAGGTTAGTATCTTGGGAATAAAATAAGAGGACGTTATCAATGTATCTTAGGAAAGCAGAGCTGTTAGGCATGATATGTTTAAATGTGGCGGATTCTTAGAATTTTAGGAAGAGGCAAGCGAGAATACCACGGATAGGAAACCCCATTGGTAAATCGAATTTTTTATTGTAAAATATTTTATTGAAAGAAAAGAAGCAGTGGTTAGTGATTAATTTATATATCTTTATGGTTTCGTGAACCGATAGAGAAAGCTTATCCTTGGATTTATTGAGGTGATTTCTTAGTATATTTAGCATTTGGTGTTGGGTATACTGGTGTATATAATGATTTGATGTCTAAACTAGGCATATTAGTCAGATTTATGTGTTGTATTCTTTGGAGTAAGTCATCCGAATGTTTGATGTGTTGTGCTGATGGTGCCTAGGAACGGAATTGGGATTTTAGTGATGGCTCTCGCGAGATTCTGGGGTACACTGTTAATTCCGAACACAAGATTGGCTTTCATTTTTAATAGTTTCTTGATAGTTTTGTTGAATCTATGTGTTTCAGCATTTATGGTAAGTTCATTGGTTGCTTCAACTGTATTGAGTTTAACTATTAGTGTAGGTGCTGTCGTTATTTGGGAGGGATTCTAATTTTTCAATGTAGATGTTGATGTTCATAATAACTCTACCGCCTCCTTTGTCGGATGGGGTTATAATAATGTTTTTGTTCATGGACATTTTTAAATGAGTATGCGATTAAAACTCAAAACCTGTAGATATTTATTAATCTGAAGGAAGAATGCTACAGTGCTACCGTAGTGGGGCACCTAGTGAGAATCATTTCAATAACAATGGTCTGCGAGCTTGCTAAATATTGGTCTGCACCGGGGCCTAAATAAGAAAATGTATACATGAAAATGTGCGGGCATTGCATTTTTGCGTAAGAACATTATTTTAAGCGTTCACACACACACGCGCACACACGCGCACACACGTGCATTGTTGAATTTTCTATATTTATAGATATAAACAGTGTGGACATCAGAATCAACACTTCATAGTGACTGTCAGGACTACTCTACTGACTGTATATAAAACGGGTATGTTCGTACATCGGAAGGTATTAAGGGACACCTGGGGAAAACTAGTCATTTCCAATTCCTTCTGCTTAAGGCTGAGGATTACTTACGGTCATAACCTCTAGATTGTCTATTTGTGTAAGTTGGAGGAAGTGTGTATGTGAATAGGTTAGATTTATTTATGATCATGGTTTCCAGATTGTTTAAATATATATAATTTACGTGTAATGTTTTACTTCCATTTATTAAAATTTGTATGCATATGTATTTTTATTTCTCGTGTGTGTATGTGTGCTTGCGGAATCAGTCTATTACTGATTTTTTTTTCCATTGATTTCGTTCTGCTGAAGTTGTTCTTAGTTAATTACTTCTATTATGATTTTACTTATTTTTCCTAGTTCACCTTTTTGCTGGGTTTTCGCTGGATTCGACCAGCAAAACCCCAGCACTGAAGTTTTCTTTGTCGTATTTTGGTGTGAAAATGTTTGTGAGATGGTTTATGCAATCAGCTAGATTGACTTTTTTATAATTTCATTGGCTTTGAGGTTAATACTTTCTTCTGTTGCTTTTGTTGTTTTCCTAGGGTAATTTGTAGCACTCTCGGCGTTTTAGCTTCTATGTTCTGCTGGTTCCCAAGATTTGAGTATAAATATATAAAGCTATTATTTCTTTTTCGTGTTGATGTTAAAGTTAGGTTATAAGATTTTAATTTAGTCTTTTCGGTCATGGTGTGGGTATAGGTAGCACAGAAGGAATGTATTCACGTGTGCATTTGGAAATGGTTTCTGATATTTTGTTTAGGCGTTTTCTGCTAAGGTAATTATCAGTATTTTTTTTCTAGGTAAAAGTTACATTAAAAAAACACCATTAAACTGAGAAACTGCCAAATTTTAACGGACATTGAAAACATTTTTATGTGGGAATTAGCAAAACTAAAACAAGTTGCTTTAAAATTCGAAAAAAAAGGGAAAAAAAATAACAGTAACGATGGAACATCGACAGATCCTTAGAAAAATGCCAACAGAAACCTATCTATGTAAGAGAAATGAACTCTTTTAAAAAATTCACAGAAGGAGATTTCGTTTCACTTCGGAATTTTATTTATTTTTGTACCGGACTGAAAGCTATAAATACATTTAAAATTTAAAGTTAACTTTACTCGTATTATTACAACGGAGAACCGATTTCGAATTCATTACATTCACTTACGCGCAAATACCCTTTTGCACCAGAAATAGGCTAAATAGTAGGACTTCTGTCTGGAAAAAATCATTGTCAGGTAAAAAAAATTGTTACGGCAATATTCACTCACAAAAACAGGAATTATTCTTGCAATTCAAAAAAATAAGTTTCGGTTTTAAATAATCCACACAGGGTTTAATAAGCTGTAAAACTCAAATCAATCAATCAAGCATTATTATTAATTCATAATCCACAGAAATCTAATGTTAAATGATTTTTGAACATACAAGCTTACAATATCGAAAAAAAGTATAGAAATGCTGATGAAAAAAATAAAGAAATTAAAAGATTAACACTTTTTGTATAAAAATAAGTTTATTTCCTAAAAATTTATTTCTATATAATAATATATGTCGCTTTTTATAAAATAAATACATTATTTCAGAGATATTATTGCTGCATTATTTTATGCAGGAATTAGTAATTTCTTTTTTCTTGTAATGTTGATATGATTTTTCAACTTTTGTAATAAACGCACAAACAAATATACAAAAATCAAATCATTATTATCGGAGTGTATGCGATAGGTAACTCTTCTATTAATCTGCAAATTGAACTCGAAATTGCTTCTTTTCTCAAAATAGAGCATGACGCTAACAAAAATCTCGCTATGATGTACCGTTTTTACTATGTTATGGTAACAAAATCACCGACGGTATTATGATATATAGATTATTTAAGGAAAATCCGCGGGAGAAATCTGGTGCTTATCATTAAGCATATGTCAATAATTTCAATATTAAATATCAGTATCAAATGTTATTGATAAGTAATCGCCAAAAAGAATTCCTTCACCTACCCAATGATAATTGAATATATTCATTCAAAAACTCAACCCGCAAATGTATGCAAAATTAGTGCTTTACAGCAGTATTTTCAAAAATGACCAGTTGGAGACAGTTGGTCTTTTTGCATAAATCAGTTGAAAGGAAACTGCAACAGCTGTATAGGTTAAAACATTTCTGTTGGCCTGTGTGTAAGGCTAGTATGTTGCCAGTTTAATCATTTATTTGTCTGGTAAGTTGACGTGGTGATCCTTTCTCTAGTGGTATGGGTTTATGAATTTGCAACGGTCGAAGCCATATCATACATTTTGAAACGACAACACCAGATGACAATATTGTATTAAGGTAGGTTTGCGTATTTTTTACTTTAGTACTTAAAAGTCAAATATATTATTGATTATTAACTCATTTGTGTTTCTATCTGAAATTTTTAGATGAGGAATTTATTCAGATAATTGTTCTCATCTTTATTTTTATATTCACAACATTTCGGACACTATACTCTTTGGTCTTCTACTGATACTAGTTATTTAATGACGTCATTTTTAAAGTTCTAAGAAACAACGTTTTTAATGATCTATTATTCTGAATTGTATTACTAACCACAGGTCATTACTGTGATGTTCTTATTTTTTCTTTCTCTTCATACATAATCTGGTGGAATGAATAGAAACAGGATTACGAAGGCCGAATGCCAAAAGTATACGAAGAGATGTTGAAAAGTTATCATTTTTTAGAAGAGTTTTCTTTTGGGGCAAAGAACTTTTCAGCCAACCTTCGTAAATAAGTTTAAAGAGTACATGAAAACTATGAATATTTATTCACAGTCATATATATGATATAACATGATTTCATTTCAAAATTTAAATTTATTAAAAAATATCTGAATTATAAAGAATATGTAACATGTGTAACTTGTTTTCAGACAAACATCTATGCATATATTTTTCAAACTAAAAGTCTACGAGGCCATTTTTCATAGAATGAAAAGAACCGTTAGAAAAATAAAAAGAGAGACAGAAAAAGAAAGAAACATAGAGTGAGAGAAAGAAATGTCAAAACGCTCAAAGTTTATTGCACGTCAAACTGGAAAGCCCAATTGCGCTCATAGCACAGTCTGACATTGCAAGAGTAGAGTGTGATTAATGACTGTGTATGGCTATTGCATTTTCGAACCCCCAGCGCCACATACGAAACAGAACAATGTGAAAATATCTATGATGCAGTTTTTGGGGTTTTTTTTATATATCCATCCACTATTTTGTAAAGAACATTCAGTGAAAAGAAATTGCTCTGTGTCGTAGGTTCTCTTTCTGTTGTCAAATGGAAGACAATGTAGAAAAATGCTTACAAAACTAAAATGACAAAATAAATGCATAAAAATAAAAATAGCACAGAGAAACAGCAAAGTTTTAGGCAACTGCGTTTGTTATAAAGAACAAAAATGCCATCTTGTCTTGGTATGTGACTATTGGGGAAACTTGATATATCAATGTAAATTGTATAAGTTCTCTATAATTCCTGCCTGTTTCTCCTTACTACAAATACATTTCATTTCACAAAATTATTTTATTATGTAATGAACCTTTATTTAACCATTTCAACATTCTGCTCTTTCCATCTCACTCCACTGAAATTGTAAATAAAGACAATACTTGCTGGCTTAGCCCAGTGGTTAACTGACAGATTCTTCCTTTGCTCTATTAAAAAATTCGTAAACGCAAATTTCTTTATCTGCGATACTCATGCCTGCTAATTTCATTAGGGTAAATATTGTTCTTATTGTTCTAAACGATCACGTGATAAGAAGTTCATATATATATATATATATATATATATATATATATATATATATATATATATATATATGAAAAGTTCATAGAGTTGCCAACGATATTTTTATGTTTTCAAAGTTGATTCTTTTTGAATAAATAAAATTAAAAGCATGCCTTAACGCACAAAAAGATTTTTTATGATAATTAAATAATTATTTATATATGAAAATATACATTTGAATAGTTGCATTCTTTTACACGATTTTTTTATCCGTTAGTGTAGTTTCTACACATAAACATATCTCATTTTAAACATTTCATCAGAATTTATAAAAATCATTTCTGAATTTCTAGCACGTGAACACGGCATCTATTACAACGCTTTCGTAGTGTGGTGTAAAATGAAATGAGTTAATCAGAAAGAAGTTATTTACTGACCTACACTTAACGTAAAGCATAGGCTTAGATCTGTGGTCAATGACACGTGTCACAAAAACCACAGATATCAAATGAAAAATCCATCATTTAAGTAGTTCGACTAAAAGCAAGTATAGAGCGTTGGCTGTATATACAAAATGCAATTGCAGCAAAGATCGTCGTCGTTTCGGCACAACGATTTGAATCTGGTTCTTATAAATGACAGATTCCTGCAAGTTATAAATGAAAACTGGAGAAAAGGAAAAGAAAGAGACAATGATAGAGAAGCCTAGGTAAAGCCATTAAAATATTTTTTGGATTTAAAGCACAAAATGACAATTTTATTAATATTCTGTGAACGAGATGAGTCAATTGAAATATAGGAATTAATTTCATAACTATTAATCTTTATTTACAACACCTGTAATTCTCAAATGATACGTTATCGCTGGAACAACAATGCTTAATTTTGGGATTCGACGTACCAGGATTGTTGGCAATAAATATAACACACCATTAATTAATAATAGTATGAATATCGACGATTATTTGGAATTATAATTCTTGGAATGTAAAAAGTTTTAATGAGGTAACATCGATGATATGAAGAAATGGATTATTTTTCTGGATAAATAGGTCATGGGATTTTAAGTATTTACTGTTAAAAGTTGTAAGATGAGGTATAATTTCTTTATGCATATATATATATATATATATATATATATATATATATATATATATATATATATATATATACGCATGTAGTATGTGCAGTGAGTATCAGTAGATACATGATTGTGTTGGTGTGTGGGTTTGCATCTCGCTCGCTATGTACATGCAAGCGTGTTTATTAATTACTTATATTGATGTACTATATGTTTCACACACACATACATATGTATGTTTTATTTATGGATTTATAAGTGTATGCCTGTTTAAATAAACCGCTATGATTTCATTTGTATGTAAGTCTGTAAGTATCAGGTGTTACCGGTTTTAAAACTACTACTGGTATTACTGTTATTCGAACTATTATTGTCATTTCCGGCATCTCTATCTAAACTCGATTGTAGCAATATAACTGCTGCTATTGCGTTGTCTTAAGCGATGCTATTCAGCCAACTCATACCTCTAGCTACTTCCTACTCCCTACTGCACCAAGGATGCTACGGACTAATGGTGAGGAGTGGGTGGTGACAATCAGGGGAGTGGCTTGCGGGCCAGCGTAGGCCGGAAGCTGGTCATGGAGAAGCGCCTACCACACCAAAGCATTAAATAGTGTATCAAACTGTTAGGAGATGCGACGTCTGAAATACAACTGCTCGTACTCAAACTATACGGATTTACATGTATTCAGGTGACGATCCAAAATTAGCGAGCAGTGAGTAAAACTCTTTCTATTTAAAGGTTGCATCTGTTTTACATGTTCTTCATACTTTTGGGATTGAGACATTTTCTTTCTTAACTGAAGATCCTCTTACAAACGGAAATATAATGCACAATTATCTTGAATGTTATTTTAAGGAACAAAAAAAAAAGAAAAGAAAAGAAAGTTAGGAATAAAGAAAAGTTTCAGGTTTCTTTATTTTCTTGCTTTTTTTCCTGTCTTTCTTTTGGAACACTAAATTGTTCATTCTTCGAAGTCGATGTCATCAATGACAATAAAACTATATATATTGGAAGGTTAGTTAACGAAAGAATAAAATAACACGTGACAGTTCTTAGCTATTATTTAAGAAGCAAAAGTCCGATTCTCGTGGTATGCCGTAATGACGTCATTAAGGTGGTCAGGCCATGTAAGAAGATAAAAACGCAGAAGTAAACAAAGTACATGCCGACTGACAAAATAAATAATTTCGAAATACTCATTTACGACAAATATTATGAGAATTAATTAGGTAAATTCAGAATCAGCTTCTAGATATTGTAATCATAAATAAGTCGCTTTTCTCGTTTTTGTAAACGTTTTTCTCGTTTTATAAGTGGAACTTTTTACCCATTTACTTGCAACTGATCGATAACCCATCATATTCATTCTCGTTTGCAAATTATCAGCTTTTTTAAAGTTAGATCATTAAATGATAATGAACTATAAATAAAGTAAATCAAAAGGCAATTCTTTGTGATATGAATTGCACAGTATTTCGAAAGTCATTTTATGTTCTCTCACTTGAATGCATGCTTAAGACACGAGAGATAAGTTGGCTAGTCAGGTAAAGTCTACAGACCTGAATAAAAATAAAACACAAACAAAACCAATGATTCTCCCCACCATTTTAAATCTTACGCATATAATATGACGGACAGTAATATATTTTCGGCATTCGTTAAAATTTCAGGCATTGGCCTGAACGCCAAAAAAATATTTGATGTTTTACTTATATCGAAACTTTAAACACATTCAAACAGAAAGATGGTAGTAACTTCTGAATATATCTTCAACTCCGTCTTTAAAATCCTTCTAAAAACCCGTGAATATTTTTCTCAAAGGTTACCGGGGAAATGGCTCAGTTGGTAATCCATTGTTTGAAATCACAAATTTTGCTGTTCATTTTTCATGTTTTTAGCTAGCTATAAGGATCCTGTTTTTTTATTGTTTATTTTTACTTCTGTTGATATATTCCAATACTCAAACACATTTAAGCAAAACGTAATTTTTTTAAACAATGAATTTATGGCATGTAAACATGTCTAATGCAGTTGATCTAAATTTATTTCTTGTTAACGTTGCTAAAGACAAACCAGTTTTCATGATAATCGATACAAATAAAACCTTAATCACGTATATATTTGATCTGAACTCATGACAGTCTTATAAAAAGTTATATCTAGAAGTCGTGTCATTAGTTACTATAGGTGGTAGAAGTTAATTCCAATGGTTAGCTCAACTGGTAATGGACATATTAACTCCTTTTAAAACCGTGAAATAGTATCGTTTCTTGTCACGCATAAATTGGACATAATGTAAATGTATAAATAAAACAACATTAGCAAGCATCATAATTGGAAGAAAATGATACATGAATTTTTTTTTTTTAAAGTATTAACTTAAACGGCAAAACGTTTAAGAAAAGCTTATAAAAAATACGATAGTATTGTTTCCATATGCCTCAGCTTAAATGCATTTTCTGTTTTAGAATAATAATGTCCATATGCATACAACAAAGGATGGGCACTTAAAGGGTGTCTATGTTAAAATAGCTTCAAAACATTAGTTTATTTTGTTTAGTTTACATTTGGAAAGTTAGTTACACACAGAATCGGTAAGATCTGTGTGCATATAGTAAAGAAAACGTTGAAAAATTGAAGTTTGTTATCTGTAGAGGAGAACAAAGGTTTTTATCTGTGAGACTCAAACAAGAAAGAAAAAATCCACGCAGGTTAATTGTCTTTTCAAAGTTGCCAATTTCTACATAAACACGTCTTAATACTCAATAAAAGCTTTAGAAAAATTGTACATAAGGCAAATAACTCAATTTTAATTTTAAAAACTATAATCATGTTCACCAATAATTTTATAATCCCACGGACATACACATACATACATACATACATATATATATATATATATATATATATATATATATATATATATATATATATATATATATATATATATATATATATATATATATATATATATATATATTCAGTTGCATGGATAGTAGTTTGTAACTCCGGGTTTCACGCTTTTGCGATCATCAGACAAAATGCTTTATTTTTTTCAAAAGTGGATTTATTTATGCTTATTTGTGTTTGATTATTTGTGTGTGGCGCAGGGTGGGGATTGAAAACTGTCAAGACCATCCCCGCCCGTTCCCTGTTCAGAGAACATTACTACATATGTAACGCTACAATCTTGACAACGAAATGGATATAATTGCTTTTATATGTGTACTCGAACGCATGGATGTATAACTGCGTCTAACCTCAGATTATGTATATATGGTTGTGTTCGTACGAACTAAAATGTATACACTTGTGTGTATGTGTATATGAGAGTGTCATCCCAAACAAACACGAAAGAAAATCCCCACCCTGCACAACACACAAATAATCAAACACAAATAAGCATAAATAGATGCAATTTTGAAAAATAAACCATTTTGTCTGATGGTCGCAAAAGCGTGAAACCTGGGGTTAAAAAATACTATCCATGCAACTGAATATGTTAGCTCTATCACGGATATTGAGCACTTTCCACTAAGTACCGCGCATATATATATATATATATATATATATATATATATATATATATATATATATATATATATATATATATATATATATATATATGAGTTGTGACAATTTAATTTCCGGAATGAGACAGGAAAATATTTGTGTGCAACACATATTGTAAATTTGGATATCATACAACATCCGTTTTCTTGTGACACAGAACAGATGAGTCATTTTTTGCCGAATAGTAGAGGAAGTGTTCATGTTATATTCTTGACGGAAAATGGGTGAGAGGAATCTAGAGCAGTGAATAAGCATCCAGTTTTGTGTGAAGATTGATAAAAATGATTGTTAAAAGTCGCTTAGAGTGAACGTACTAAGAAACAGTGCTTTTGAGTGGTGATTCAAGGAAGGATGAGATTATGTGCATGATGGCGCAAGAAGTGAGCAGCCGAAAGCACAAAGAACAGATGCAAATGCGGATAGAGCGCAAACCTTGGAGCGTTCACATCGAACATTAAGTGTGTGACTGATAGGAGAACAACCGAATATGATTAGGAAAACAGTGTGGCAGATTGTAACAGAAGGAATGAGGAATGAGAAAAAGTATGCATTAGGAGATGGCCAGTTCCTGGCTAAGAAATCCATTACCAAAAAAAGGACCTTCCACCTTATTCACTGAAATGTATACCACGTTGTTATTGCATATTGTACAATAATTTATAATAAAATATATAAAAATAAAATAATTTCTAAGGGATTAATGGATTTTATTCGATATTATTTCTTAAATAAATTCATAAAATAGAATGTGAACTGAAAATGTTATACCTGGGTGTTTTGTGTAATAATTAATAGTTTTAAAGATGTTTATGCTTTAGATTTCATTTTTTACTTGGATAAACAAATGAAAATGAAGGAATCTTTGATTTCACTAAAGAACAATGAAACGTTACTACATATGCTTCTTTTTTTGTAGATATATTTTGTAATTGTTTTAGATGTTCATGTGTCTGACGTAAATAACTGATTTTAAACTGCAAAACTTATGTCGTCTATGTCATATGTCATGTCATATATATAAATATGTCATGTTATATACATAAAGTTTTGTTAAATTCAGTCGACAAAATTTAAAAACTTTTTATTGTATTTTCTAATTTATGAATACATCGTTGTACTGAGTGTACACGATTGAAAATTGTGGGTAAAATGTCCAAAATTCCTGATTTTTGTTTTGTTTCTGCTTCTATCCGACCGTCTCAGTTATTATCAAGAACTAAATGTTGTCAGTATGGTAGACAAGATTTTATAGACTACATAATTCCACTTTTGGAATGCTACAATTCCATTTAATTCGAATATACGCGTATCGTATAAGTGACATATTCTGATAAATTTAAAAAATCTTTCTAGCCAGTAATTTAGCAAGCAATAAAAGGAATTTCTCAACTTCAGAGCAAACGGCCATCTTGACTATTTGAATTTTGATAACAATATGAAAAAAGCAGAAATTGAATTTATTCAATTGAAACATTCCAACAATTTAAAACATTTATTGAAACATATTTTAAAACATTTAATGAAAAAATATTGAAACAATAATGAAACAATATTTAATGGAACGATATTTATTGAAACAATATTTTAAAACATTTATTGAAACATTCCAACAATTTAAAGACTACAAACACGTCACAACTCATCCCGGAATTCTACTTAAGGCTAAAGTTATAAAGAGTAGACATAATTACTGAAAATGAATCTGGCTCTTAGCCAAAGAACTAAGAAAAGCCTTTACCAAAGTTAGAAATAAAAACATTGCAATTCTGAATAGTGATAAATTCAACTGAATAGTGTAAATAGTGATGAACTGCAATGCAAATTAGACTATTCTCAATAACAAAGCGCAATTTTAAAAAAAATAAGCAAAAAACACTACCAGTCTCTTCAAGACATAGATAAATAAATTAATCTCTGTTAATAACGTTGAAGTCGGATACATCAAACTCTAAAAAATTGTAAATGAGTAACTACCTATATAGGAGGGTAATAAAAAAAACTAGCTCGTCCCTACGTTCAATACTTTCACAAATCCCTACCTTTGTCCGAAATTATGGGATGAGGAGTTATCATTATTTACATTATTTACACGCAGACTATTCTCTACATTTTGTTGTTGCTACGGTCGTTGTGCCTTCCGGCCTTCATCAGATGCTTGTCGATTCCCGGATAACTTTCAAAGAATTTCAATCTGAACCCTTTATTTAATCTACGGGGACACATTGTTTTCGTGCCGCTGCCCATATCTACAGATATCTCGCCTAGTCCTTATTCAGTACTGCTCAGTTATTGCTCGCCTCGTTTCCACTGAATTCAACTGAGATCAATCCAAAAACACACTGTCCGGCTCAGGTATTGATCTCACAATTTCTATGTTACCAAATTCATGAATCAACACTTTAATCAATTAAGTTATTGTCCCTAGAACGTTACTTCTGTATATCACTTGTCCAAAACTTTAACCCAACTGATTCTACTGTACTTACCCAATAAATACATTTCAACGAATTTCTTGAAATACTGCACTCAAACTTACTAACGGCCTCATAGGCTCGTTAGACGTTGAAGACATCTAGGTATCTAGATTAGGTATTTTTATTATTATCCCTGTCAAATAAACTATAGATCTATAAAATGTATAAGCATTATTCACTGCCACCCTTTAATATTAGATCAACAGTCTTTTACACAAAATTCTGTCTTGTACGACACAAGTACCCATTTTTATGATCATTACGGTAACATTTACACATCGACTGATGGTAGTTTCTCTTCTAGGTTCCTCTTTATCCAATTTCTACAACACTAACGTAGAAAACAAGATCTCAATAATTTCACCAATATGCTTGACGTATCAATAGTATTCATACTAACGAAAAACACAGAGGAAAAATTATTTAAATAAAGCTTCGAAAACTTCTGCACATTACTTGTGAACTTGAATAATAGATTCCGTTTCCTTGACGTTTTAGCAGACACCAACAGTTACAATTTTACTAATTCTCAGTATAATCCCCACCAAGTAAAAATTCGTACCTTCTAATTACAAAAGTGGATATCCTAAGGATAGATGTTATTAACAAGCATGATTAACCGAGTAAAAATAATTTCTTCGTAAACATTATTTCATAAAGAATTGATCAACATAAAAAAATCTTATGAACAATCATTTCTCCAACCATGTCGCCGACGAGCAAATAAAATTAGTTTGGAAGTTAATTTTAGAATAACACAAGTAACCATGTTGACTTAAAGAAAAAAAACAGTGACTAATTCTACCGATATACCCTAAAAATAAAAAAAATGAAAAAAGCCATAAAAATATAATTCGCTCGTATATATTACAGATTACTCAATGATTCCGATAAATACCCGGGACTTATCATTTATTACAAAAAGAATAAAAGATTTAACTGAGGAGAACATGAGCAAGAACTGTGCGTACTCTATTCTTTGCAGTTGTGGAGAAAAAAAAGGTGAAACCCGCTGTCCACTAAAAGTAAGGTTGGAGGAACATCGAAAAGCCATAATGCGGGGAGAGACAAGATAATCGGGCATATCTGTTCACGTACGGAGGAAAAAGGGAATCTTTGTAGAATGAAGTGGAAATATTGGGCAAGGAAGAAAACTGGAAAGAATCGGCATATATGGTAGGCTATGAGGACTTCTTTAGTAGACCTAGCATAGAAATAAATACTATATGGGAGCCACTAATAATGACAGCAGGTTTGTCAACAGCAGCAGCAGTAACAAAAAACAAGCTTCATTAAGTGCATGCAAACAGGGCAATCATCAACAGGCAGGTTAGGTTTAAGATTACAAGTTCTCTACACAAAATGAACTTTACAAGTTTTATTTATTTTTTATACACGAAGTCATGTCCCGTAGTTCAATCCCCGAGTTAAGCAGTGGAGAAATATACACCAGTTTGGTGATAAGTCTGATAAGGAAGAATTGACGCTAAAATAGCCCCGGAAGGACACTAAGCACGACAACTAAATGAATGAGAACGATATGCCATCCCATGGATCTAATGAAGGATTCTGTTCGACATTCATGACATGTTACTTAATTCGACAGACATATGAGGTAGGCCGGAGAGTACAGCGACCGACACGTCGTGAGGAAATAAAAACAACAACAAGAAACAAAGCAAAACAACGAAGATGAAGAAACTAATCCGAAATAATCAAGGTACAATAGCAGCTGTACCAGGATCTCAGAAATCCTGATAAACTTTCAAGAACAATCATGTTTTTCTGCATAAGATGATTTTTTCGATATTAACTTTTATTTTCATTCGAAGATTAGGTTGTTAATTACAATCAATTGTCAAACAATTCTAATAATTTATCCATTAGAATATTTGTATTATCAACAAATTTATTCAACTCTAAAATTATTCAAAATGGACAAAGTATTAAAACCGGAAAAAAATCAGTTAGGATCCCAATTCACCAATCGCTGCTAAAGAGTGAAAACTTTGGTATCGGACGTTCAGCAGCTATCTACACTTGGTGTAACGCTGGATAGATTCAGTGTCTTATTAAGTTACATAGACCGGACAGTGTACGACTACATAGAAAGCTGTAATATATTCGAGGATGCTATACAAAAACTAGAAAATTATGTTAAGCCAACGAACGAGATTTTTGCACGTCACCGCACCACAAGTCGTCGCCAGAAACCTGATGTTTCAATCGACCAATTTCTACATGCACTGCGCGAGTTGTCTAAAGACTACAACTACAAACCAGTAACCGCAGAAGCCTACCGAGAGGAAGCCATTCGTGATGTATTCATTAATGGTTTGGGCTCTAATCGTATTCAGCAGAGACTCCTCGAGAATAGAACGTTGGATTTGCAGAATGTTTATAGCCAGGCTCGTTCTCTCGACCTTGCACACACACACACACACACACATACACACACACACACACACACACACACACATACACACACACACACACACACACACACACACACACAAATGCTGTTGCATTTATCCAACAGAATCCATACATACCGACCATGAGTGCAGCTGTCAAAGTAGGGAGACCATCTGCAGAAGCCACGTTAACCGCGACAAAATCACAATGTTGGTTTTGTGGAAATCTACGTCACCCACGAAGCAAATATCCTTCAAGACAAGTAACCTATCATAAATATTACAAAACCGGACATTTTGCAAAAATGTGCCACTCAAGCAAGTCCAGTACTCAAGTCAACTGCAATTGTCAACGCAGTCCATTCAATGTTGATCAATAACATCCCCATACGTTCAAATATTTATTCTGCTGCTACTGAATCTGGATTTAAAGTATCCACTAATATACTCATAAAAGGACAAAAACTGAAAGCCCTAATTGACAGTGGAAGCACTGACAGAAGCTTCATAGACCAAAAAAATCACTAAAAGGCTTAAATTGCAACAATACCCGAGCTGGGGATCAATCCGCATGGCTGTAGGAACACAGATCACAGAAATTGCAGGATATTGTATTGTGGACGTGAGTACACAAATGTTCATCTAAATGTAATTAGTGATTTGTGTACTGATATAATCCTTGGAACTGATTTTCAAGCGCAGCCCGAAAGTGTTGTCATCAAGTATGGTGGCAGCAAACCAACATTAGCCTTTTGCGCCCTTACTCCGACCCTATTCGTTAATTTATCTTCAAATTGCAAACCCATTGCAACCAAACAGCGAAAATTTTCAAGACCTTGCCTGGTCTTAAAAATTAATTGATTCAGACACGCAACGTTTACTAAAAAGAAGGATCACTGAACCAAACCTATCACCATGGAGGGCACAGCCATTAGTTATGAAAGAGGACAGAAACCATAAAAAGAGAATGTTCATTGACTATTCCCAGACAAATATACACTGCTAGATGCATACCCAATGTCCAGCATTGAGAGTACTGTCAACCAGCTATCCCAGTACAATAGATTTAAAAAGTGCATATCATCATATCCCGCTGCATCCTGATAACAGGCCTGATACAGCTTTCCAGTCTGGGAGTCAGCTCAACCGAAGATGCTCAATCAGGATGCTTGTTTCCAAAGAAAGATGGATGAATTCACCAGGAAACATGATCTACAGGACACATATGTCTATGTTAACAATCTAATAATCTGTGGCACCACTTTGGAAAAACATGATACCAACCGTCAACATTTATTAAAGGCTGCCAAACTGGACATACAATGAAGAGAAATGCAAATACTCTGCCCAGACAATTGATCACTTGGGATATCGCATATCGGAATGGATTATCAAGCCCAACCCAGGGCGTCTGCGGATATTAATGTAACCCAAAACCCGAAGTCCTTAGAACGTAGCATTGGAATGGTTGCAAGGTGGTTCAAGACATTTTCTGACAAAGTCAAAAAATTAAAATCAACCCACATTTTTCCACTGTCAGGGGAGGCCTTATTAGCCTTTCAGACACTAAAAACTAACCTGATAGTGTCACGTGTAAACTTTCCACATACAAAACAAAAGGAATCAGGGTTGTTTTTGCGTTTGAATTTTCTAGTGCTTGATGACATATTGCTTGATTGTTCTGCCAATTTGTAAAGGTATTTAAATCCTTTAATTCAAATAAATTTAAGAAAATCTGAAATATAAACACAAAAATTGGTTTAAATAGGAGCTTTTAAAAATTACCAATTACATATAACTGTGAAATCTAATTCAACAGACAAGAAATTGAAATTTGTTCTCCAGAGTTACGATAACAATAAAATACAACGTTGAAAATCATTTTCAATAATAAGAGGAGAATCAAAATAAACACAAAAGGAATAAGATGATGATGACAAGCGAGGAGAAGAATGTCATTAAAATATTAAGAAAATGAAATTTGATTATTTAAAAATAAATAGATGATAATCAGTACAACTGGTACGCTCTCATTTTGCTTCTTTCTTTTTGTCTATCTTTCCTCTTCCTTCCTTCTCTCCCTCTCTCCTCTCTCCCTCTCTCCCCTCTCTCTCTCTCTCTCTCTCTCTCTCTCTCTCTCTCTCTCTCTGTGTCACGCAGAAACAACCATAATTGTTGTATAATACATTTTTTAGATGCATCAGGGTTGATCTTCAGTGATGCACTGTCTTCATCGCCGATTTCGGGTTTTGCATCATATCGGCTCAAACAGCAACCCCGACCTGACTCCGGACGAGTCAGGCCGCCTGCTTGAAAGCATCGTGCTATGCTCCTCAACATTGCAAAAGTCATAATGAGCGACATAACCAGGAGTCCGACCGTTCTTATTGAAATACATCCGTCAGCGTCAGCCATTGAAAAAAAGCTTTACTATTTTTCAATCAAATACTGACGAGTATGCATTAGTCAGTCAGATGTACGTGACACACGCTTAGGTGATCATGTCTCTTTCGATTCATGACTGACGAGGCAGAAGATTTTCCCACAGTAGGTTGTCATTTCTTTCTGCGATAGACTGGCTGACACCCAAATCTGTCTGGGTAGTAGAAAGGAATTCATACTTTTCCCAATGGAATTTGCGCATAAGTGAATGTAACGAACCCGACTGGAATTCGAACTTCGATTTCTCATTCCGAGTTGTTAACCATTACACTATAACGCACATCCGTGTCATTGTATTAATTACACTATATCTGTTGTTTATTTACCCTATAATGACACTTCCGTTTGAGTTAAAGAATTGGAGTTCCGACAGAGTACGACAACTCTATCGGTGGGGCTTAGAATATGCTAAATGCATCATCCGTAAAAAGCGTAGGTACAATATAAATTACGTCTACGTACAAATACCTAGATACGGATCGCTTTCTGCGTAGATACTTGCAAAGTTGAGTATAAACCCGGTCTATATCCACGTTCTATATCTACCTATAAACTATGGTCTATATCCATCTTTTTGATTAGTGTAAAACTAAACTCATGTCTACCTGTTTTAATCTAGTCTACCTATTTATTAAGTCATTGTGATTTTCGTCATAAGATTTATATTCGATATTAAATAACTATTTCAACAGCAGCGTTAAATTAACCAACCAAAATGTTGTTTATCAAAATTAAGAGTTTAAAACCCTGGGAAACTATAAGTAACCAACAGGTAAACTTGATTCCACAAACAGACAATTTGATGATTTTTCAACTGAAGTGTTAAACAACATTTTGCTTAGCATAACAAAATCAATTTTAAATTAACATAGTTCAAAATAAGGGTGCGTTTTTGAGATTATGGAATTTTTTACGGGCTTGTTATCTCATGCTAATTTTAACTGAATTGTCAGCATAAATTTTGCTTACTAGTTAAAATAAATGTAACGAACTTAGTATAATGGTGTCTAGTGAAAGCAGTGGTGTCAATTTACTAGAATTTAATTTGAGAACCACGACTACAATGTTTTGCAAGTTCACGTTCTAGCCTCTTTTCTGATCTTTGCCTCAACTTTCACTCCTGCTTTCATATCCGGCTCCCAAAGCCTTGATCCTTATCAGATAAGAATATATGTTCTGGCGAACGAGAGAGCTGGAAAATATACAAAGTAATTTGACCACCCTTACTCTGACCATGGTGTCATAAAGACGGAGTGGAGGGTGGTTAACACTCACCCTTGATTCCAAAAACCAGCTCCCAAACATTTGATTCTTATCAGAGATAAGAATATATTTTCTGAAGAATGAGAGGGCCGGGAAAGTGTATAGCAATTTTGGAGGGAAAAGTTCCCGATATTTCTGAGCCTTCTAATTTCGATAAATACAGAGAATATACGCCTCTTTCGCCGAGAGTATTTGACATCGTCTGTAATAACACAAGATTGGCGAAGTAACACCAGTCTTCCCCGGAACCTTTTTCAAGAAAGAAATCTACATGCTGGGCTCTAAAGACAGAACGTCGACCCTCTATTAAAAACTAGAGATCTGCTTCCTTGAACCTAGAAATTTCTGTCGTCGGCCTACGAACTCACTCAACTACAAACTACGAATCTTCCGATTGTTTCCCCCTTAAAAAGAGCTCTGAAGAAATCTATGTAACCCCTTTACTTGTTTAAAGAACTTTTAGGCGTTCAGAGAAATATTTTGAGCAAGCCTATATATGAACACCTTTTCTTCCTTTAAGTTACATGGATTTTCTTCTTCTTTTCTTTGTCTCATATTTTTATATGTCCCTTTACCATTTTTGTGTATGTGAATAAACATTTTCTTCTTATATTGTCACACCCCGAGAAGGAGTTTGAGTCTTTATTCTTCCGCCTAAAAGAGTCCGCTCTAAACTTTCAAGCCGTTGTTGCTTTTAACGATTCTGTCACCTTTAACCTTCATGTGGGAAAGCCGGGACAAATTTCCCACAAATTGCCGATCAACGTTTCCGACATAGATTTTTCTCCAGTTAGATTTAATCTTCAGCCAAATCCATAAAAGGAAAACAAAGAAGCAATATATTAATTGCCGAAAGCTGAGATCTCACGTAAATGTGGGTTCTTGTTTTAAGATAATGTTACTACATGTTATGTAGTAAAAAAATATTACATCATTTCATCAATGTGAATGATGTCAGTTGATATTTAAATAAAATGCATTGATTTTCAGGCAGCTGTACGAATATTTAAGTAATTTCTTTATTATGACAATTTAGTGGAAAGGAATTCTGCGATTATTTCCTTGAAAAAGATATGAAACCTTATAAAGTAGAGTAAATAATATTCTAATTATCTGTTTGGATTTCTAAAGAAAATAATTCAACTAAGCAAATTCATTGCAAGTATTAACTACCTAACTGACAGTACTGTTATTCATGGAAGCATAAAACCTTTATAGCCAGAATAAACGCTTTCATACTCAATTTCGACATACAGCAGATTCTTACAAAACTTCTGTAATTGCTGTTTTTGCGCCATAGAGAAACAATACATTTTTTTTATTGCTGCTGCTTCTTTCATTTTTAACACTTGGGGCGTATCACGATATAATTCCTTTTCACGTCATAAGATGTTTTGATCAGTCACTTCACAGAGGTGAAGTTTTAACAATAAATAACCAGATAATTTTATATATTTCAAATTAAAAAAATAGAAAAATCAAAGCAAATTTAATTAAAATGCTGATTGTTATGACGTATTTTTTATGGCAAATTTTGTCATGTTCGTTAGTGTGCATGAGAGAAAACATGAATTCTTTTCTCTCCGTACCCTGCCAAAATACCAGCAATCGCGAACTACTTCTTGTTACTGGAACACCGCAATAATAGACATAACATAGGTAAGTCCATGAAATCGCTAAAAAAAGAGCATAGCATGATGAAAAAGACGCCAAACTTGACGAAAACAAAATCTTATCGTCAAAATGTTTAAGAAGAAAGAACAAAGTATTTTTTTAATTATTTTTTTTAAATTTCCTTCTTTTTAGAACATTCTAACTTTTGATTAAAAAAAACTTGTTTCTCATTGTGTCAGCGGAACTACAAATAACACAAAATTTTATCGCGTTTTTTTTCTGTATGACAGAAAATCTTGCAAAAAAATTAATTGTCGTATTTTAATGAAACTTTCAGAAACTATTCACAAATGATGGAAATTATTATAAATATGTTTACCTTTTTTAAAGGAATGGCAAAAATATGTTTTATATTTATTACCTAACATCCCCCGCCCATAACTAATTTTATGAAAACTGTAGAAATTCAAAATTGGACAATTTAGTGATTATATTAGTTTAAAGCTTTGAGGAAAGCAAATCATTTGGGGGGGGGGGGGTTAGTTGGACCAGATCTCTGAATTGAAACATACAAAACTCAATAAAACAAAAATATTATTTAATTTCAAATGCTTTTAGTTGCTTTTATTTGTTTTTATGAATATGGATAATATTGTCTGAAAGCAAAAAACTTTTTTGATGAAAAATGAATTTTTAAAACAATTATTTGTTATTTCTTAAATTATTTTATTATTATTATCACATTAATGTTGTTAAATATTCTAAAATTATGAAAATTATGTACAGTTTAGTCAATGGTGTTATTAAACAGATGTATCTTTACAGATTATAAATTGTAAAGCTTATTACAATCAACGGAACACTAGTGTATTAAAACCCATTTTTGCATGGCTTTTGTGTCCATAAAACGGCTGTAATTTCAAGACCGTACATGAAAGCAATAAAACGTCACGTTATTCTCCTCTGTTACGACCTTTATTTTTGCGAATTGTTCGTGCGAAACACGCGTGGAGAAGTTAATTTAATTTTTCAATTTCAACTGAGAATAATACCTACAATTATTAGGTACCTATCTTACGAAATTTATATGATCTTATTTTTATATTATCGTATCTCATAAGTGATATTATGGTTAAAAGATCACGTGTTTCAACGCTTGTCTCCCCACTTAGGGAAAGACCCTCGACATATAAAGATCTTCAGCTTATCTCACTCTCAGTTATTAAATTAAAAATTAAATTAAGATAATAAAATGATCTCATTTATCAATTTAAACAATTAATAACTGAGTGAATAATTTAATTATTAATATAATAATAATTTGATTAACTATTATCACAGTTATTAAATTAAAAATGTAATAACTTCATGTAATATTAATAATTAATAAAATTATTTATCATTATCTTAGCTATTAAATAATGAAATGCCATAATGTAAGAATTTTTATAGTATTTTAAATTATTATAAGAAACAAAAAAACGTTCTTATTTAGAATTCATAAGATTATGCCAATTCAGGTGTACCATACTAAACCTGTCAACACATTCAGCCATCAAATTATCGATGAAGACGTGAAAATAACAAGGTCAAGAAATGTTTGTGTAGAAAATTTTATGCTATAAGTAAGTGATATTTATTTCAGAACAGATTAATTTAACTTTAAGTTTGCTAATTTTATGAAAGTAACGTTTCAGAAATGTATATCTTATTTTAGCGGGATTTTCAAAAACCAAAAATTAAGTTTTGTGTACATTTCTCTAAAAAATTAAAAAATGGCTGTTTCGATTGGTTTTTCGGAAGAATCATCTAAAAATCATTCAAATTTCTACTTGAAATACTCTACAGTAATTTTCTGGAATTAGAAAATTTAATCCTTTAGCTTTCAATTGAAGCTGGGGGAAAGCTTCAAAAATCTTTAGGTATACCGAATTATTAGAGGTACCTAACATAACAGGGTATGTTGTTTTATTCTGGATAGAACTAACACTTCTATATCTTATCAATAATTAGCTACACTCTCACATAATTTGTCTTCTGTCATCATTTCAAGCGAGATCGTCATCGGAGCCACAGCTCTGAAACTAGTAGATACAGTTGCTGATCCATATCTTGGGCAATTCACAAATGTTCATACTGATTATCAATTATTCTTGTTTTTGCTTATCTTTTATTACCCACTCTACTTACAAAGATACAAATCTATATTTGTGTAGTACCTTACAAGAAACGTACTATTTTCCAACGACTTGTAACATTTTACGATAGTTCTGTCATTTCGATCTGCTGTGATCAGTGTAACTTTATTACAGTTTGCTGAAATAGAAGTCAAACCACAAAAACGACGACGCTGATCCGATTTAAATCATCAAATCGTTAACGATAAATGTTTAGCAGGTTTTTATTAATTATATAATGTGGAACAGATCTTTGAGTTAGGTGATTTTTTTAGTAAATAATAAACAGACAAATGCTTCGTAAAATGTACGAAGAGCGAAACACTTGCTTAATAGTTAACGTAATGTATTGTTCTTTCCGTTGTCGATGGTGAGTTATGGTCTTTTATTTATTGATTTTGTTTGTTCATTTAGGGAACATTGAATCAGAACAGCTTGGCCCTCTCACTGACAGGTAGTCACAGAGTTTGAAACATCGAAAACAATTCCAATCCACAACAAAATATTTTTTCAATTTTCTCATGGATAAATCGGAACTGTCGAAAAATCAAGATAGAGATAAAAAAAAAATGTATCATTGCGCTATGTACGACGCAAACGGGATTCTCTGTTAATAATAATAATAATGTTATTACTACTAATGTTATTATTAATATCAATATCATTAAACTTAGCAAGATCAATAATTATCACAATGAAATTATGCTGCTGTCACCCGTAAATTTGTCGATTCAAAATCCCTTTAGTTGCTTTTAGTCACACGAAAAACGTCTGATGAGCATTTGGAATGGCATCAAGCCGCTTCACAATCAAAATTATATTATTTTTAATGTGAACTGAATCGGTGCATAAAAATGCTAACGAAGAAGTGTAATCTGATTTTTCTATTTATAAAGGAAATAATCATCGATTATTGTAAATGGATTTGATTCATAGCGAGTAATGTGTTCAAATACATTTAATTTAAAATTAGCCAATATAAGCAATTTGTAATTAGTTAATAATATTAAACCAGTGTATATTTCAGTACTACTTTACATTTGGATTGAACTTATGGCGTCCAAAGAGCTAAATGTGCTTTACGAAGTCATGTCCCATAGTTCAATCCCCGGGTTAAGCAGTGCAGAAATATACAACGGCTCACTGGAGAGGCTGATGTGTACCATAAGGAAGAATTGACGCTTATGATTTCTAAAATAGCCTCGGAAGGACACTAAGCACGACAAATAAATGAATGAGAACGATATACCATTCCGTGGATCAAATGAAGCATTCTGTTCGACATTCATGACATCTTACTCAATTCGACAGACATATGAGCTAGTGACCGAAACGTCGTGAGGAAAAAAACAACAAAAAACAAAGCAAAACAACGAAGATAAAGAAACTAATCCGAAATAATCAAGGTATAATCACAGGTGTACCCGGATCTCAGAAATCCTGATAAACTTTTAAGAACAATCATGTTTTTCTGCTTAATAAGTTGATTTTTTCGATATTAATTTTTATTTTCATTCGTTGTTAATTACAATCAATTATCAAACAATTCTAATTATTTGTAGTATCAACAAAAGGTTACATTTTGCAATAATCAGTGTCATAATCGGAATTATTAATACAAATTAATGAGAATGAAATAAGAACAGGATCAATATATTTAGCGTTTGAATTATTGTCGTTAAAGGGAAAAATGCATAAGATTGAAGTCATTCAATTGGAACATGTTTCAATAATGTAGAAGAGTTATATTCTTGTAAAAGCGTACAATTATCAGTTACTTTAAAAGTTTTCTAAAATCAACAAATCACACGCCTTTTAAATATAATCAATTTAGTATTTTATGCTCTGCATTTTACTAATTATGTTACATCATGTTAGAATAATAGCCTTTTTAAAATTTACAATTTTTTTAGATTAACTTTATTGAACGTTTTATTTTGCTAATGCCTGCAATCTTTCAGACAACTTCATTATTCCATCCTCCCAGAAGTTTTCATCTGTTTCGTTAAAACCTCTTCTATGTGCCATTTTTCTGGAAAATAACAATTTTCATTAAAACAATTCTGCAAACATCGAAATAAATCCGAAGGCGTATTTGAATAATAAATGAAAATTTCTCAGTCAACCTGTACCAGTTTTTACATGGTTGCCAAAAGAACAATTATGACCCGTACTTGTTTGCTTGGATCTTTTTTAAGAGCCCATAGTACAAAGCTCTTTCAATCCTACTCTTTATAAAGCATCACCAGTCGTTGGTATGAGTATTTCCACATTGTAAAGAATTTATTTTCATTCAATTTATTTCAAAACGAAACATTTTCGTTGGTTAACAGTTGAATAACACCTAGAATTTTCTTTTTAGAATTATTTATCTATTTTATTTTTTTTAAATTTTTAACAGCAAAGTCACATAGGAAATCTGGTGCACATGATTTTTAACGTTTGATTTTGGATATGTAGAGTATATTAGCTGTTTCCCGCGTCGTATAATGGTGGTTATTTTAAAGGAATGTTTTGATTTGATTGTTATAATTCTCTGTCTATTCGATTATGTAACATCCTTCATAGAGCATCGTTTAACGAGAAATTTCCAACACGAAACTTTACGAACAACTACTGACATGTTCATTCACAAACATTTACAAATATTTCGTTTAAGTCGCTTATATTTTTTGTTTTACTTTTAATGAAAGACATGGATAATCTGAAAATGTTTGTTTTCTTCTATCTTCAATCTCAATATCAATAAACAAAAATACGTTAATTTTGACATTTTCTTTTCAAATTTCCTTACAATGATTGTGCTTTATCAAAAAAAGTAGAAATCCTTTCAGGCACTTAGCTTTGGCTATACTTAGTAAAGAAAAAAGGAGATAAATAAAGTAAATTCTATGAAGTTTTACTCGTGTGCAATAGGAAAAATGAACTAGCATTATCCAATTTGAGTTGGAAGAAACTTAATGTTATATTTTGATATATACTAATCTCTATTTAACTCTATAACTCCTTTTCCTCTTAATGATTGGTTAATTTGCTAAGGTTTGTCAAAGCTTTCTGGGTTACTTAAAGCCGAATTTTATTCTTAATGAACAATAATTCCAATTCTTTTAGTAAGTAAACCTGTGAACTATTGAGTAGGAAATCTTTCAGATTGAATAAAGACTAACACGAAACAATATAAACAGAATAAAAGGTTCCCGACTGACTCAGATATAATTGTATAAAAATACATGAGGCCTATTTTGTAGTACATATTTATTATATGACGTGTTTTGTGATGAATGTCCTGGCCTACACATTGGGTGAAGAGTTTTTATTTTATTCTTTCACTTCTCTCTTTCTGTCATACAAACCTAAGAACATTGTTTTCCTCATTTTTTCTTGTGGCGTCAATGTCTCCTAGGAATCTGTGTACAGAGCATTTCCAGCTACGTATTTTACATCTGTGTTGCAAACCAGAACAAAGCAACCATTTATGTTCAAACGTCCATCCCAGTTCAGCGCCGATTCCCAGCGGAAATTCTGCAATTTGTCGCCTGTTCGAATATAGAACAATGTCTAGTTTCTAACTGGATATGAAAATGGCCCAGTATACGCTAGTTCTCTTCAAGTGATATATTGACCTTTTTTATCGTTAACCAATCATTTTCCTGGTTTAGTGAGTGAGCCTGTTCACAAAAGAAGTATTGCGTACGTCGTATCCATCTATGTTTTCCGAACACACATGACCTATAAATAAAAATACCTGATTCTGTATATATTTGTACGAGAGTAGATCAATAAGTTCATAGCCTGGCAAAGTTATTAACAGAATTTTTATCTGAAATTTTTCATTATATAATGTTCAATCTATGTGATTAATGAAAAAGCGTTAAGTGCATTGACAAGAAAAGTCATTATGATGAAATATTTTGTTGTGTAAAAATGAATGCTTTGATCATTACTTTACGAATTTATTGAGGTGCCTACGTATTTACTGTATGCTGCTTTGTGTCTTTTTACGCTATTGTTCATTCCAGTATAAGGTCAAAGAGCTACTCAATGTACAGGGCTATTGAATGGGGCATGAACAATAGATTATGAGGATCTGTAGATACTGGTTAACCCGAAACCTGCAAGAATATGTCCCAAAGAGCTTTTCTTTCCCATCATAGGCTATAAGCATTTCATAAAAATTCGTATAGGTAGGACAGGTTGCCTGGTTGCAACTCCTTTCAATGATACGGCAGTCTATATCGATTTCAAGCCGTTGTTGGTTGTGTACTTGATTGTTACGAATTTCATCTTGAATGCTGGTGAATCTATTCTGAAATGTAGAAGAAATTCGATACCTTTTGTGTTTCTCATTTAAGGTGCTGATTTGAATATGTTTTGACAACCAAAAGAGAAGGTTCTTTTCCAACTTTGCTGCTTGAATCCATATCGTTATTGATTCTTTTGCACAGATGAGTTGATGAAAACATCCATGACTCCTTACATGAGCATACGTTTTTCAAATACAATAATGCAGAGTTTCTCTTCAAATTTTGATAGCGAAATAAAATATGAGTTGATGTTGTGCCTCATTTGGTTAATTCATTGCTATCCAATAGGAACCAGTCAGCGTATATTCAACATCCACCCAAATACACTTCCACGGCAGTTTATTTACTTCACTTCAGTTTCATATGGTGGAAAACCGTCTTGTTTTATTCTTCTCGAAATTTCTTCAATATCCTGGAATTTCCTTTTTTAATCGGTATCACCCCAAGCCACTAACACGCAAGGGGTTACATGGTTTGGAGGAATTAGAGACAGGAACATTAGTAATGAGCAGAACGAGAAAAGTGCAGCCAAGAGGACAGTAGATAGCGATTGACATTGCATTTGCATCAGAAATTTTTATCATAGAAGTTAAGACCACATCTACCTAGCTGAACTGTAGAGATGAGATCTCGCCGCCAGTCTAGTATTGCGCTTAAATATAGACCCATATAGTCTAGGTACCATAACGAAGAGCTAATCCGGACAATTGCCATGAAAGTATTTATCAAAAAAGGCCCAGAGTGGCAACCTTATGGCGGTGCGCAAGTGACAGAATCCGAGCTGCCATGTTAGGACCAATAATATTGTTGATTCTTCTTTGGATCTTATCAAGGAGTTCCAGATACATAGCAGGGGCACCGGACCAAATATAGCAGCAACATTCTAAGCATGGACTAATGGTAGACTTATAGATATGCAAGATAGATTCCGGAGAGAAAAATTGTCTCGCCCAGCACAATGGACCGACTTTCTTAGCAGCTGACCTAGCAATGGATTCTTTCTATTTCATGTCAGCTGAGAACGTTAGCACGAGAAGGCATTAAAGTCACCTAAGACAAAGATATTCGCAGATGGATCGAGAGAAAGTGCCTTTTCTATACTGTCAACGTCTAAGATACTGCAGTCTTGGGAATGCAGCAATTCCGACAGACCTAAGAAAGTACTCCGCTGGTAGGTTTCAAATACACTACAGTATATTACTTTTTTGCTCTCAGATCGATGTTTTGCCATTTAAACCTTTTAAAGGTTTCTTACTGAAACCTGAAACTAGAAAAATTAGGATTGAATGACTTTTTTACTTACAATTTCTCCTTAAAAATTTATTTTCGACGTAGTTCCTGCACCGCCACAATTTAATTTTCCTGGATAATATAATTGAATATAATCATCATATTCATGATAAATAAATAAATAAGAAAGAAAGAAAGAAATTTTAAGGTCATCATCAAATTTCGTGAGTTTATTTTCTTTGATCCACATTCAACATAGTATGAGAATAAATAGCAAAAGTAATCAACAATTTAAAATCCTTCTTTTTTTATTTATATCCTGGACAGACTCCGATATTTTTATTAGATCATTTGAAAACGAGGTTAAAATTTGTGAGAGATATAGGCAAATGAAACTATTACTATACTTGCATTCATTTCTACTGAAAGAGAAATCGGACAGATAATAAACACTGATCTGAGAGGATCATAAAATGAATTTTTATCTGTGTAAATTGCGGTCACTTTGGTATTAATTATTAAATATTGAATGTTGCCGAAATATATTTCTGCAACACTCTTGTGAATATATACCATAATTAGAATATAAAACGAGGTTTCCTTTGTTCACATTTAGCTAAAATTCTAAGTTCGTAAAAGTCATTACTGTTAAATTATCAAGAAAAAGCCGTTTAAATAATCATGATAAACCTAACGGTCAGTGGTAATTTTGTAAGTTCATTGACCTTATTCTGGATAACCCCCACTCATAATTATAAATAGCAGACACGCATTGTCTGAAAATTTGCATGGCGACTCTTATTGCAAACATATTGTACCCAGCCCCCAATTGAGCCTTTAATAACAAAATGGCCGACCGTTAAAATAATACGAACGCCCAAAATATCTCAGTTGTAATTTTGATCAGATTTTTCTGTCCTATCTGGAAATATTTTTCCCTTTCTTTCTGGTCTGAACTGAGTAAGAAAATGTCATATTTGCAAACAGTTTTTGATCAGTCCATCTAGAGGAGATATTTAATTGTAGAGACATTTAATAGTAAATAAATAGGCGAATTTATTTTAAGTAGCATTACTCATACTTTTGGCAACAGCTAAGACTTTTTATTAATACATTTAGATGTTCTTCGCTTCTACTTCCTAAAATCATTGAAGCCGATCAATAACATTGATGCAATTCGATTTTTTATATTAAATTTTGCAAAGTCAAGATTATTTGTTTTATTCTAGGTGTTAATTTTGGGTATTAATTAAAAATACTGTTATTACTTTTTCGTTCAGATATTTTACCTGAACTATTTTAAATTAAAAGAAAAATACAAATATTTGCTCATAATGTATATTAGGTATGTCCAATATTTCGCTAAAAAGTGGTATACCTTGACGACAAAAGGTCCCCAAATTGATAAAACAATTTTTAACCTTTAAATATTTATGTTGTTATTAAAGAGGAAAGACCAAAGTATTTTCTGAATATTTTTTCAGATTTTTTAATCCTTCCTATAAATGTTAAAAATTTTATTAAAAAATCTTGTTTTTTTTTCGAGTCAAAAAATTTCGTAAAATCGAACTTATCGACATTTCTGTCGGAAAGATCATAGTTTGTTAGTTAAAAAATCATGAAAAATCAATTACACCTTTTTCTTTTGTTAGGAAATTTAGAATGATTAAAGTATACTTAATGTAATTTGAAAGAAACATTACTTACATTTTTAGCAGAAATTTTTTTAAGAGAGATATTTCCAACCAGGGTGGTCTATTTTCACAGGCGTTGATTGATGTACGTCAATATATTCACAACTTACGGCACGGAAATTTATTCGATGGTAGCACAGAAGTGATATAATTCGTTCTAATTTTAAGTGAATCTGGTTAGTTTTTTAAAAATTCACTTTCAATTTTTTTTTTTTTTTTTTACCTTACGTTTGAGGGAGAATTCTGCACTGAAAATAACATTTAAATTATGAAAGAAAATCAAATTTTACAAGTAAAAATAAAACAGAAAAAAAAATTCATTTTTTTAAATTGAGGTTTATTATTTCAGTCATGAAATATTTTTCTGAGAATATAAAAATTACATGAAACACCATTAATTGAAACGGGTTAACTTAATGAAATGAGATTTTATTTCTTTTTTATTAAGGCAGATTTTTTTCTATTTATTAATAATTATATGGCAGTAATTTTAATATGAGTTTTATTTTATTTATTAATAAAATTAACATGCTATGTTGGTTTTGTTTTGACTCAACAAGTATTTTTTAGTTTGAGTAGTAGCGAGCTAACTCCAGAAAATTTAAACTCCAAAAATCGTTTTAATTGATAATTTGTCGTGTGGATAATAATTCCAAAGTAATGTACAATGAATTTATGCATTCGATTTCAAACTTGAAAATTTGGGTGGACTTCCAAGGGCGTTTTTTTTTTTTTGTAATTGTAAATAGTCGATATTTTCTTTTATCCCACTATTCGATTATATTTGAATAGAAAAAGAAAAAAATTGAAAATAATACGACGATATTCAGAAAACTTGACAAGCGTTCTTTTGTTGGTACTGAACGAATCAAAGCCATTTCTGAAGTAAAAAAAAAACTTGCTTCTATCAAAGGAAACTACTCATGTGACATTATTTCAACAATGTGCATCCGTACTTTCGTTGTAGACGATTTTAAATACAATTTTGGAATATTAAAAATTATTTTTAAAATAATTATGGTTGTCAGATTTTAATAAGCTTTCGAATTTATGATCTTTAAAAAGTAGAGAATATAATATATCATTTCCATAAGGTTGCAGAAAGAACTTAATGTATAAATATATAACAACCTTTTGTCATATTGTGTATTTAAAATTGAAAAAAAAAAGAAAATTAATGTAAAAATTCATTGTTCATCAAAAAAATTTTTTTCTTTCAGATAATAATTACCTTCGTATATATTATTCAGAAAAGCCATTAAAAACTTTCTTAATTAAATATTGTCTTAGTTTTATTGGGTTTTGTATTTTTACAATTGAGGTAAAAGTTTGGACAATTTCGGACATTTTTTTAACAAAAAAATCGATGATTTAGATTTTTCAGAGTTTTGTGCATTTAATTTAAAAAAAAATTCAGGTTGCAAATAATTTTTTTTTGTGTTTTCATAAAATTAAGTTCGAGGGGGGTAACAGATATAAAAAAAAAAATATTTATACCATGACTTTCAAAGAGACAAACATTTCTAAAATAAGTTCATTCATTTCTGAATAAGTTCTGAAGTTTTCATTAAAATCCAACAAGTAGTTAATTTTTACAAGAATTTCGAAATTAATGTGTCTTTCAACTGACAAAAAAACAACAAAAAAAAAACGCTAAAAAGGTCAAAATTGGACATACCTAATGTATATACAAGTAAAAGTGACAAATAAAGAAAAGTTAAATAAAGATTCTAGTAGTGAGCCAAAACTGTTTGGATCATCATTATCAGCAATGACATAATCAGAAAACGAATAGTTTTCAACCACCATTTGATTTTTTTTTTATATTTCAATCAATCTATTCGAAAATATCAGCATAAGCATGGTTGAGAGACTTCAACGACCCGGATAAACACCCTAAATCACTCTATAAACGTACGCTATGATTCTGACAAGAGCGGTAACTAAAGACACTTTAAGACACTTAAAAATAAACTTAAACAGTTAAAAAGAAAATAAAACAAAATACATCTAACATAAATTACATATTGAATGGAGAAACAGAGGAAGCCGATGAACATTCATCAAACAGCAAATTGAAGCTTTTATGTTTCGACCACAGTGCTGAGTATTCTGAATACATCGAATTTATTCAAGAATACTTTACCTATTCATCCTAAAAAAAGAAAGGGTTATTTTAATATTTTTACATTATTTGAAGAATCATTGTTATATCTATGTAAATGGACTGTTTACATTTGACTTCAGAACTGTACATTTCAGTTAGAACTGCACATTAAAAAGCTCTCTCCGGTGTGGGATGGCGCTGAAAAGTTATTGACCCAACCAAGAAGTTCTTCAAAAAATATATGATGTTAGGCCATTTGATCAAATTTTGATAAGTGGATAGAGCTGAGAATCTTTCATTATCCTCTTGTACACTAGGTCAAAATTACTTAAGTTATACATGTATAGAATTATATAGACAGACAAATAGACATATGAATATTGTTAAGAATACAATAAATAAGAATACGTGTTAATATTACACAGAATAAAATTGAAATTTTATTATTTTGACTTTATTAAATTTATTTGCATAGATAAAATGTTAAATTTTCCATGAAACTGAAATGATGAAGCAATAATAACTCAAGAATGATATACATGTGAGTGACATGAAAAGCTCGATTGAAGAAAGAGAATGCTATATATAATGTACAGTTATTCAAATAAACAAGTTTATACACGTTTAGTATTAAACAAATACGAGTTGTAATAACAATAAGAGTGTAATAACATTCTTGCTTTATGAAAAAGAAAATGTACGATATAAAAAGTATATTGCCCAATCAATATAGATAGTGTATTTTAGAAAAATACTTTAACACAAATTAGTGTGCTTTGAATATCAACATAATATTCCTGTTACCAACAAAACACTCTTTTACAGCTGGGATAGTCAATGAAAGGCAACCAACCAATGTCCTATGGGAAATCGTTAGAACAGTTTAGCAATTTGAAATTTTCAGCTGTTTTTCATAAAATTGGAAAATGTAAATATACTTAGGGACAGAAAAATTTAACAAACTATTGCATTAACAATATTTTTTATTCTCTTTTTGCAACGTAAAAAAGGGATTAGCAATACTGATAATCCAATTCTTTTGCTAGTAACGAATATTCGGATGACACACCATCAATGGTATTATCGTTCTATAAAGAATTTTTCTCGCACTGGCATTAGAATAGATGATTCTAAGTGATTTCAATTCAAAGTACTCCTCAACGTATTCTTGATGAATTTCAAACTCGAAAAAATTATTTCTCGAGCCACCTGAATGATAAAGCATTAATAAGTATTTATTGACTATTAATAAGTATTTATTAAGTATTAATAAGTATTTAGAATCCATTCAGAGGTTTTCATTTATCTCGTTGAATACTTTATATTTTTCCAATGCAAAATAAACAGAAACTGCACAAAAGTGCATAGAACGCCGGTCATTATCTTCCTTCACCATAAGTTTAGCTTTAAAAGCAATTTCTATGGATTTTCCATTTCTACCTATCTCAATTATTAGTCAAAGTTCAATTTGTAGTGGTTCACAAGTTAATTACTTCTCAATTTTTATAAGTTTTCTTTAAGTGCATTGTCAGGCAAGAATATTTTCAGATGACAAACAATTCGGGTTCCTATATAAATTTCCATTCTTCTTAAATCTTGTAATGTCAAATATCCTATTTCACGCACAAACAATTTTTTTTTATAAACATCAAATGTTATTTCTTCATTTATGCTGTCTCCAGGTAATCTGCATATGTGTCGTAGTCTTTTTTCAAAAAAAGAAAAAATTCTTGAATGACAATACTATTTACTAGACGTCGTTTTTCAAGTTTATTTCTTACCCAATTAATGCAGTCGCAATATTTTTTAATTTTTACAGTTCCGTCGAATTTTCATCAGCTGATTTTAAGTAACTCTTACCAAGTTATGTTTAATGGTGTCAAATTAAAGGTTTGCAGAAGTTTTTAAATCAATATCTTTGTTAGTTGCGGAAATTAATCATTAATTAAATGAGAACATGGAATTATGCTGTTAAATATATTTCCAAGTATTATTGGTTGAATCTAAAAAAAATAACAACACGAAATGTTTTGAAGTTATCTTAAAATTTTAGCATCATCATTTTCTTCATATACCGCAAATAATGTGTGTGGAAAGTTAAAAATCGTGCAACAAAACTATCCATAATTATCAAGTATCATTTCTTTTCTTAAAGTATTTCCACACTGTTGAGTAATTTTAGAAAAGGTGGAAACCATTTTCTGATTGATGCACTGGTACATTTTCTCTGTTTTGTGTTCAGTAAGAGATAATAATGATTGATTCCAAGTATTAGGTATAGTTTTTAGTGAGATATAAACAAAACACCTGTTAAAGCCCTTTCGCAATAATTGTATGTTACTTGTAATTTAAGACTAACTAGGCCACCCATTAACCCGTTATTTTTAAAGCAGTTTATGATAAAAAATGATGAGGTAACAATATCATCAATTTTATTATTGATTACACTTTTTTAATTTGTAATAAAAGAAGGTTTGTTGTTCCACTGGACTTCATAGCTAACACTGTAGTGATAGAAAAAGAAAAGATCATTATTAAAAAAAAATAGAAAGTTACAAGTTAGCAAACCATTTTGATTTGCCATAAAGAAATAAAAACAAAAATATAAGGAAAAAATAAAGAAATAAATAAAAGAGGCCAAAAGAAAAAAGGATTGTCAAACGAGTCATTTCTGGAACCAATCGAAATCAAGAATAGTTCGGGAATGAATTCTATTGTCTTAAAAAAGTGTTACGAAGACAGATAGTGACGGGCAGGCAAACGGACCAAACCAGCCGCTGAAAAGAATTTCACCCGCTGTCCCTTAACCTCTACCTTCGACAGGGAATTACTAGCTGCTTGCATTTTAAACACCAAATAGAAGGCGGGAATATATTATTATTAACTAACCACAAACTGCTTTGTAATGCTTTTACAAGCCAAACTCCACTGAAATCTGACAAACAACGTCCCCTCTCTTTTGTAAGTGAAGATGTTACTGATATTTCACATAAAAGGAATATAATAGTTGACTGCTTATCCCGACCAGCTAATGCAGTTACTATCGATGCATGCGATTTGCAGGAGATGGTGAAACATCAAACTACTGATGAAGAAATTAACCAATTTCGTGATCAGCTGAAGCCATATCATTTAAATGAACATCAAAATATCCTGTGCGACATATTATTACCCGTCCCACTACCTTTTGTGACGCAAGAGCTCAGGAAATAAGTATCTGACAGTGCGCATACTCTATCACACTCCGGAATATCAGTTTCGATAAAAATGATGGTGTAAAGAATGTCAGCATTATCAGGAAGTAAAAATAACTAAGCATACAAAAAATAAAGTTCAGCTATTTCAATTGCCTTCTGGTCGTTTCCAATCAGTGCACCTCGATATCGTGGGTCCCTTAAGAGCAGTTAAAAACATTACTGGCCCCTATTTCTCATCTTATCGATATTTGTTAACATGTACCGATAGAAGTACTCGATGTATAGAAGCGTGTCCTTTGACGGAAATTTCAGCAAAATCAGTTTCAGTAGCATTTGCCAATACGTGGATATCCAGAACATAACAGTGAACAAATAATTGCTACAAAATTCCGTTTAATAGGGCGGAAAGTGTATGCAGTGATAGAAAAAGAAAAGATAACTATTTCAAAGAAAAATAGTAAATTAAAAGTTGGCAAACCATTTTGGTTTGCCATAAAGAAATAAAAACAGAAAGAGAAAGATAAAAAAAAAATAAAAGAGGCCAAATGGTTATCTTTCCACAAGAAAAAGAGATTGTCAGATGAGTCATTTCTGGAACCAATCAAAATCAAGGACAATTCGGGAATGAATTTTATTGTCTTAAAAAAAGTGTAAGACAGATCGTGACGCGCAGGCAAACGGAAGAGACCAGACGCTGAAAAGAATTTCATCCGCTATCCCTTGCCCTCAAACTTCGGACACCTAAAAATTCCATAGAGAGTCAAAAGAAGTACTACCTTCAAGAAGAAGTAGAGGAGGAGTAATGGATAGAGGCATGGACTGATGAATCGGAGAGCCGAGTTCGAATTCCAGCCGAATCCATTACACTATGTGCTAATACCCTTGGGAAAGGTATGAATCCTCTTCTTCTCCCCCCATCTATGAGTAAATAGCAGGACAGAGCGGATGGCAACTGGTCTACCGCAGAAAGAAATGGCAACCTACTGCGGGAAAAAAATCTGCCTTGTCAGTATCGGAAGATACATGATCGCCTAAGCGTGTGTCACTCATGGCACATAACTATCATGAAGTACTCACATACATATTAACAAAGACTCTCTCTCTCTCTCTCTCTCTATATATATATATATATATATATATGTGTGCTAAGGACTGAAAAACTTTCAACACGAGAACTTTCTGATAGGAATTCTTTGTATATAGTATATTTTATTTTGAGAGATATACATTTTTATCAGTACTTGCAATATATATCTTTATGTTAATTATCATTGCATGCATTTTCAAAACGCCAGTGTATATTTGGCTAACCACATGTAAACAAGTAAACCCCTACTTTGATGACTTCCATATCTAAACCCCAATCAGAAGAACCCCACAACACATTGCGTGCAAATTTGGAGTAATAGCTTAAAACAGGTGTTTTCTAAATAAATAAATATATTTCTCATATTTCTTATTATACATACTTAATAATACTATTTACTTATGTGCCATCAAGTCATGTAACACATATAGCCTCTTCACCTTTCAAGTAGTTGTTTATAAAAATGTTCTAATGTAGTGTAGCGAATTGCATAAATATATGTGTGTTATGCATAAGCGTATTTAATAATGTTGTTATAATGTATTATGCTTGTTTATTATTTTTCATACACATTGTTGGAATATAATATGCTAGAAGTGTTTGTTTATATCCGCGGATTGATATAAAAATGTGTATCGAAAAGAAATACTGCATTTCCTATTTAAAATACCGTAAAAACGTCTAATTTTAATGAAATTTGGCACTGCATTCGACAGGGAGTCAGTGTACAATATGCTCTTAAAGTGATTGGGATATCATGCGTCGTTTAAGCTATATTTCGGGAACATACATACAAGATTAGAGTTTTAGTATTCTATAGATTTAGTCGTTTCCAGTCAGAAAAACAACTGCGATGTGCTCGGCCTTAGTTGGGATAACTTTAAAACCAAATATGAATTTAGCTAGATATCGTGATGGCCACGTTAGAATACTCAGAAAAATTGGCTATTCTAAGAGTGTGGAAGATATAAAACATATATATCTAAAACTGAAAACCGAGTGGAAACTGTCATAAATTCTGAACAAAAAGAAAGACTACTTCGTGGTGAATGAATAGAGACACAGCTAATGCTACCACAAATTTACGGTCTTCGAGAAATTCACAAAGACCGTATTCCACTAACCATGTATGGTGGAAAGAAGTTGTTCTTAATCGGTGTGGAATGAATTAAAGATAACCGACAGAGTTATAGCGGACCGTGCGGGGTGAAGATATGAAGAGATATCTCTGGGTTAAGATTTCCTGCTAGTCGGTCCAGCTACATAGGAATGTTGGACTTTAATGAAGTCCAAAGAAGACAAAAAAAACAAACAAGACCGATATACATGGGTAAACAAATATATATTATGGGTAAACAAATATATTAATACACGAAGACATGAAAAGTTACATAGTGTTTGTATGGAGAAGTTATGTGTGTGCGTTGTGTTGAGTGTCCGTACGTATGTGTATTGTCCTTAGCGTGTTCCCAGAATATGGGAAACGCTGTATCTGTGAGATGTCACATATTGGCCTAAGTGAAAAAGAGAAAGTTTTACCTCGCCTCCGCGCGAGGTTGCAGCTCAAGGCCTGGGTCAAAAAGAGAGAGAGAGAGAGAGAGAGAGAGAGAGAGAGAGAGAGAGAGAGAGAGAGAGAAGGGTCAGCCAGTATTTATACTCGTGGGAGAGATGCCCCTGTTGAAGGATTAAGGAAATGAGAAGGAGCTAACTCCGACAGAGTTACTTTGGAGGAAGACTGAAAGAAACATTTTGTATATATTAGATTCTGACAACAACCTCAGCGCAATATTTGTTACAATTAGCGAGAAAATATAACGAGGATTTATTTTCGTGATAAAAAGCTAGAAAAATAGTAAGTGACCACAGATTAGGAATATAAAGAAAAATAACTGACCGTGGAAGATTTGGTAGCCTCAATAAAACGACCAAAAAGAACTGCTGTGTTTCGAAACTGATTTTACCCTAAATAGTAAAACATAACGAATCAATTTCTGCCTTTGCCCTCAGCTATCACTCACCAGGTGAATAAAATAAACATCCCGGAGTTTGAGAATTACCTAGTGACTAAGTTTCAGTTAAATTTGTATTCTTGAATTTCTTTAATCTGATTTGTCCAAGTGAACTTAATATACTACCAGATCAATATTTGCTCTCGTTAAATTCGATCGAGAACAGATGTATGAAATAGGATATAAATAACATTTGAATTATGGGCCTTTTTACGAATCAGGGTCAAGGAAATTTTGATAAATGAATATTCAAACCAGATTATTTTATATTTTTATTTAATTACTGTGCAACAAAAAGTTACAATAAAAGTTTAGCTTCTTTAGGTCAACTGCTGATGTATTGACGATTATTGTTAAAAGAGTCTATCAAGCTTCAGATAAGAGTGGTGAAGCACGGGCTGTTGCTGTGGGTATCTGGAAGATATTTTGACACGATTTGGCATGCTGGGCTTCTTCACAAGTTGAAAGGTATTTCTGGATTAATTTTTGAACTGATTCAATCTTCTTATCAATGAAAGTTATCTTGAACGGCCACTCTTCTAGATCTTTTCATTTTAATGTGAGTGTCTCCCTTTTTGCCTTCCATCAGCATCGCTGATGCCAACCTCCAGGAGAGTGAGTCATCGCGTCTTCTCTGACTAACGTTTTCAGCTGACATGAAATAGAAGGATTATATTGAATCAATTCCTAGATATGCTGCTTGAAATGTTGATTCACTTTGTCGTGCTAGACAATTTTCCCTGCCAGAATCTATCAAGTCTACAATTCTTCTATGCTTTGAATATTGCTGCCACATCTGGTCTGGTGCTTCTGCTGTGTATTTAGAGATTCTTGTTACAATACAAAGAAGAATCTTCCATGTTATTGGTCTTGACCTGGCATCTTGTCTTCACACCTTTTCCTACCACCGTAACGTAGATTCCCTGCGATTTTTCCAGAAATACTTACATGCTAATTGGTCTGATGAACTTTCCTTTATGGTACCTAAACTTTATGAATTTATGCACAGTAGTAGATTGGTAGCAAAGTCTCATCATTTTACAATTGAAATGGCTAGTTGTAACCGTAAGTTCTATGCTGACAGTTTCTTCTCTTGCACATCTCGCTTGTGGAACTCTCATCCGGCTTCTTACTTTTCAGTCAACTTTGATCTTCAAAAATTCAAGTGCAATGTCAATCGTTATCGTTTTCTTAATTCATGTTCTTTTATTGTTCTCTCTCCTTAATAACGTTTTTCTCGTATTCTCTCACACTCAATAACCCCTTGCGTTTTAGTGGCTTTATTGCGTTACTTGGAGTGAAATGATTAAAAAAAGATATTTTACTGACAACGATTTAATCAGGATTTGACGTGGCAATGAAAACAAAAATCAATATAAACCTTTCGAAAATTGTAACAATGCCACACACTTTTTCGACATCACGTTGGAAGTGGAGCATCGACTTTCACAGTGATCTTTGAACCAGGTCGCCTTATGAGCCAAGAATATATATATATATATATATATATATATATATATATATATATATATATATCGCGAAGAAGAAGAAAGTGAAAAAGTTGCGACGAGACAAAAAAGACGTGACCTCACAAGAAGAAACAAGCAAAATAATTTGAGCCAATTCACAAGGAAAAAATAATTTTGGGACTCTTTTACACTAATCTATGCGATACAGCAATCTCTGATCGGCTATTCTCACCATAGAGAGATGGAGAGGACGGAAGAAAAGACTAAAGTCATCACATTAGTGCGCCACCCTTTCAACATGAATGTTTGAAGCAGAGAGTGAACACCATGAAGGAAGAGAAAACGGAATCGGCGAAGAGGTAAAAGAGAACGAATAATAGACAGACTATTATAGAATGCGATAAAATGGGGTCTACTTGTTTTCTAGGTACTACAGTCCCTTTGCGTGTCCAACAGACCACCGAGATGGAAGGATAAGTAGAAAGCCGAGATTAGAGATTGATGTCTTTATGAGTGGTTATTCCTTCCGAAAAGAAAGCAACGTATTTCGTAATAATAAAAACCTTTACTTCTTACCTTAAAATGCAACTTATTTTGTTATGCCTTCACAATTGTTGGCAAACAAATAACCACCAATATCAAGTGTTACCAATTGTTATTAATCGACGATCGAAAGGACCTACGGGTGTGCATGGCCTGCATTTTAGCACTGTGCAAACATGCATATTGGTACATTTGACCATTTGCAAACACATACATATATATATTTCTAAAGAATCTATGTATTTTTTATCCAATATTATTTTCTACTATTTTCTGCAAAAGTTATTTTCTGGATACCCATGTTTGCGTAGACGGTCTGTTTTTCTTTTTAAACAGTGTGAATTGTGTCTACCAGCCTGCATATTCTAGAGATTTAATAAAGAAAATATGCTATCAGGTAGGGTTAGAACCTGTGTCCCCTTTTATGGGAGTAAACACTGTTTGATCCAGTGTACTTTGCACCGCTCAGCAACAAAGAGAAAGTTCAATTTCCCTTTTGTAGAGTGCACATCCTCTCGTTCAGACCTTCTCGAAAGCCTATATCTGCGCATTTCTTTGTATTCGAAACGTAAATGTATGGATCTTTTTAATCTAATATTATTTCCTATTACTCCAAAGGTTAACATAATTGACAGAGTTAAAAAAAAAAAAAAAAATGGGCGTCAACGCAAACATGAGTATGCACAAAATAACGTTCGGAGTATATATATATATATATATATATACTTATACTTATACTTTTGCACACAGATACAAGAACCACCAGTCAGGAAAGGTAGTCAACTGTGTCAGTTGAAAATTTATTGAAACGCTTGCTTAAAGGCGTAACGTTTTATTTAGAGTGACAGCCTGATTCAAAACTTGTAATTTTATACCTCTTAAAACTGCAGCGCTTTTTAAAGTGGACATAAGTTCGGCGAAATAACAGGTAATTTGTATATTTGTAAAATACTGGATATATGCCAATGCATTGAGCAAAAACCACGCGAAGACGATAAGTATATTTTCATTGTAAAAGTTATGAACGAGTAAGTATTCTCTTTATTTTTCCCGCCTCTTACATGTGGTCATTATTTACCTTATAAACAATGTTTCCAAAATTTTAACGCTTTTAATGCGGATAAATTCGTTAAACATAAATAAATCAATATTTTAATGTTTTATTATAATATTAAACCGAATTTCGTTTTTCGTCCAAGTAAACCTGATTTATTTGACGCAAACGTCGAACTTAACGTAACTACCTAATACCTTCCAAGATTTGCTGATATTATATTCGTTCGTCGAAACATGCAGAAAAAGACGGTTTGAGATTTGGCTTTGTTTTTCACTGTCTCTCTAACGTTAATGACATTCGTGACCAATGCACACCGCGATTTGTTCCTTGTAAAAAAAAAAAAAATTGTCATTACTTCTTTCTGGCTATTCCTCACAATATTACATTTTCCTTATGGCACCTAAGTTTGATTCCATATATATAGTTTACAGTGTATAGATGAGGTATAGCAGTAGAAGTAAAGCAAGTAAGATTTTAGAAATAAAAGATAGTGGTGGTGAATCAATAAAGGAGAAAAGGAAGTGGAAAGAAAGTGAAAGGTTTTATAAGAAAAAATGAGAGTGCAATGCTGCATTTCTTCACTAAAATTTCAACCAGGCAATTTTACACTGTTGTCTTTTAGATGTATATTCAAGTAATAACATTATGCGTAATTGTACGGCCCATACTTTTCACAGGAACATGACAACCATTCTACAAACTAGATGGAAACTCTAAGCAACTTCAATTTTTTTTAAACTGCCATGTCCCTTCAGGACATACGTGATCATAGCTCTCCACATTATTAAAAATAATAATTAAAATATTAGTGAAAGACTTAAACTCTTTTCTTATCTCTTTATCGTTAATATTTTCCTCTCATGTATTTTCTCTGGCTTTTTCTATTTTCAGTCAAAAATTATAATTATTAAGTAATTAGGTCTGCTGAGACGGTTATCTATAAATATAACCGAAGGGAGCAAACTCATATTTACTGGATATTGGCCAAATAGATAAAAACACTATAGAGGAATGCTACTTCTGTTCCATTCCGGATGTAGCACATAAATATATGCTGAGAGACACTTCGATCGATAGACAATCACAAAAAACGTTAATAATGAACGTGATACCAACGTCCTGGAAATATATCAACATTGATTAATCGTTAAGGGTCAGTAAAATGGAAGGACAAACACTGGGAAGTTAATGTTATATATATATATATATATATATATATATATATATATATATATATATATATATATATATATATATATATATATATAAGAAATATGAAGAGATAGTCAAAAGGTGAAGGGAAAGCTCTTATTTAGGTACCTCCACTTTTTTGCGAAAAAAAAGCAGTATAGCATGGTGAAAAAGGCCCCCAAATCAATAAAAACAAGGTTTTGTCATGAAACTGTTTACTTTATGTTATTATTAAAAGGAAAGACCAAAGTATTTTTTATTATTTTTTGAAATTTTTTAATCCTTTCTAACATGTTCGAAATTTTGGTTAAAAATCTTGTTTTGTTTACGTCAGCGGCCGATGTAATGATAACGATTAGTATTTTATTCGCCTTTTCCGGTGAAAAACATAACATTTTGTTATATAAGAACTCTCAGAAATGTTTACATTCATTTCATGTACAAACATTCAAAAACTTTTTCACAAAATTCACAGCATCTTCATTTTCATCAAAGCATCTTAACACCTTGTAACTTTTGGTCCATATTATTTCATATATGATCCATTATCTGTTAAACGTCAATAGTTTTCGTTTTACACACACAAAAAAGCCACACTTAAAGGGTTTAAGTAGAACAAAACCTACTTAGGTTCTTTTTCGTACTTTACTCAGAACACTTTTAAAGCAGCCATTATTATTATTATTATTTGTTATGAAAAAGGGTTTGAAGGAAAGTAAAAAAAGGCTGAGTCCATATAGCTTGAGTGAAGCTTTATTCCACTAGAAATCTACTCCGGTAGCGAACCGTAACAAGAAAATGGCCGACTACCTCATGGAGAGAGAAAGACGAAAACAAAGGGAAATCAATCAGTCCTGGAAAGTCAGGGAAAGATTAAAGAGTTCCTTTATTTTCACCACATTCTCCGCCACTTAAGAAAAAGTTCAGGTTCGTACGTTCTTCTGGAATGGGGTGGTTTCTATGGGTGTCTCTGCTCAAACTGAAAATAGAGAAAGGAGAAAAACAGATGTTCAAAGCTGATAATTTTCAGCTAAATACGGAGGTTTTCGACGAATTCTAGAAGAGCGTCGAAGATTCGATACACCAGCGTCTTCTGAAGAGGTCCCCTGAAGGCTATCCAAGGGCAGAGGATGGGGAGATGTAGGAGTGGAATTTACAGTGGGGTGGTTTTCGAGGGCAGCTGAATCGTCAATAACAGTATTTTCCAGAGCACTCGGCAGAGGAGGAGGAGTAGGAGTGTTAGACTGGATAGGGGCATCCATTGGATCAAGTCCTGTGTGTGAACCGTTTGGTTTGCCATCCAATATGGCGTAGAGACGCTGTCGTTTCTCGTCCATTATTAAGTCGCACATGAGCGTAGTTCGGATTGACTTCGAGTATGTCAACTGTCTCGACTAAAGACTCATATTTACTTCCGCGTACATGGCGCCTCAGGAGCGTCGATTTTGATTTTGTTAACCATGTTGGTATGGAATCACCAGAAGCCGATTTCCTTTGGAAATTAAACAAACGTTCATGAAGAGTACAGTTCGAGGCAGTGGAAAGCAATGAGCGAATGCAGTGGAGTGCTACATCTAGAACCTTTTCCCAACTAGCAATCGGGAGATTACTAGACCGTAGAGCCAGGCTCACCGTTTGCCAGATGATACCATTGTACCTCTCTGCTTGTCCATTGCCCTGTGGATTATAGGCAGTTGTTCGGCTGGTATCAATGCGTCGAGAAAGTAGAAACGCCTTTAATTCGTCCAACATTAAAGCTGTACCACGATCAGAGTGCACAAAAGAAGGGTTTCCAAAAATGGAAAATAAACTAGTTAGATGTTTCTTGACAGTCGCTGCTGAGACATCAGCACAAGGGTAAGCGAAAGGAAAACGGGGTATTCGTCAACCACAGTAAGTATGAACCGATTGCGAGAATTTGAAGGTAAAGGTCCCTTGAAGTCTCTACTTAATCTTTCAAAGGGGTGACTTGCTTTTAAAAGTGTTTGAGGAGGCATTTTAATGAATCTAGGCTTTATCTCGGAACACACCTGGCATGACCTGGTTACTGCTCTTACATCTTCTACAGAGTATGGCATATTTATACTTCTGACGAAATGCAGCATTCTGGTTACCCCAGGGTGACATAAATCTTTGTGCAAGATATGTAGTTTGTCAACAGAGATGGTAGAAGAACAGATTCGTGATAAAGCGTCCGCAACAGCATTTTGTTTTCCCGGACGATATACTATGTAGTAACTGAAACAGGCAAATTCTAATTTCCATCTTGTGATCTCGTTTTTTATCTTGTTTTTACTTTTAAGATTGAACATGAAGGAGACAGATTTCTGATCTGTGATAAGCTTAAAATGTCTCCCGAGTAATAAGTGTCTCCATTTTCGAATCGCTTCTACAATTGCATAGGCCTCCTTTTCAACTAATGAGTACTTTTGCTCGGCAGAAGTTAAAGTTCTTGAAAAGAAAGCTACAGGTCGACGGTTTTGGGTTAGAGAGGCAGTAATAGAATGTTCCGAAGTATCAGTCTCAATCTCAAAAGGTAGAGTAGAGTCTATAGCCACCAAGGACGATTTTGCGATCTCCTTCTTTAGATGCTTGAAGGCATCCGTTTGTTCTTTAGTGAGAGGAAAATGGGCAACTCTGGTTAAGGGATGTAATTTTTCAGAGAAATTTGATATCCACCTAGAATAGTGAGAGAACATCCCATTGCTCGTCGGAGAGAGGTATGGTCTTGAGGTACTGGCAGATCCACCAATCCTTTGAGTCTGTCAGGGTCAGGTTTTACTGAACCCATGCTTATAGTATATCCAAGCAAGTCCACTGAACTAAGTAAATAATGACATTTGCTTTTATTCAGTGTTAGACCGTACTTTGCCACACTATTCATAAATTTCTTTAGATTGTTGTCATGTTCTGGGCGTAGGTTCCTCGGAGGTCTTCTCGCCTGATAATGTCATCAATGACTCGCTGGAAACTTGCTACCCCATTGGTCACTCCAAAAGGGATTCGAAAAAATTGGAACAGAGACCCAGCAGCTTCGAAGGCAGTATATTTTCGTTCTTCTGGCTTGATGGCAACCTGGTGATAGGCACTGGTTAGATCAAGTGTGCTAAATACCTGATAACATCTCATTTACCATGTCCTCTATCCGAGGAAGTGGATAAGCATCCAGAAGAGTGAACCGATTTATCGCCTGGGAATAATCTACGACGAGTCTCTTCTTGTGGTTTTCAGGAGACACTACCAGTGTTTGGGCTCACCATGGCGACTGAGATGGCTCTATAATTCCTTCCTTCAGCATACGCGATATTTCTGAATGAATGAATTTAGCGTCAGGTAGGCTATGTCTTCTGGATTTTACTGCTATTGGATGACAATCAGAAGTTAGATTCGCAAACAGAGAGGGGTAAGGGACATTATTAATTGCAGTTAGTCCACAAACAGTGAGAGGTGGAAGCAGTCCCCCGAAAGGTATATTTACCGAAGAATGCTGACGTAGGAAATTATGCCCAAGAATGACATCACAGCATAAGTTAGCCATAACGGACAACTTGACATTACGGTACTCTCTACCGCTTAGATTGAGGGATACTATACAATGTCCAAGAGTAGAGGATTAATGGGAACTGCTAGCCATAAAAATTCTTTCTGAACTTGGCAAGATTGCCAATCCGAGCCTTTTAACCTCGTCTTAATTAATAAAATTTTCTGAGCTGCTAGTATCAACAAGTATTTTTAGAGACTTACCTTTGATTTTTCCACGCAATGTCGAGCAAGATAGACTCTCTGAGAAATTATAAGATGGAATGGAAGAGGAAAGGATTCACTCACCGTTGTTGATAGCAGCTGCTGTAGATGATCTGCAGACACGTACAAAATGTCCTTTCTTTTTGCAATTTTTGCAAATTGAGTTTCGGGGAGGGCATCTAATTCTATCATGTCTCTGATTCCCACAGAAGAAGCATTTTTGTTCAGAAATGGTGGCCACGGTATGTTCCTCATAGCACCCAGGCTGATCGTCATCGTCAGTTACCTCAGTTTGAACAGTAGAGACAGACGTGTTTAGTGAGTTCTGTTGAGAGTAGGACGTTAATTGTTTCTGTGCCATCTCAAGTATTAGCACCTGGTCATAAGCAATGACTAGATCTAGTGTTTTGTTTTCCAGGAGTCGTTGTCTGATGTGATTAGACGAAATTCCGTTTATAAAAGCGTCTCGTATGTATTCGTCTCTCGCCTGTATTGCTGTAACAGCCTGGAACTCGCAATCCTTCGCGAGTTTCTTTAAAGTTTGCAAATACTGGTCTACACCCTCGTCAGTTTGTTGACGACGAGTAGCCAGCAGATGCCTACAGAAGATGGTATTTCTAGGCTGCACAAACACTCCTTCCAGAACGTCCATGGCTGAATTGTAATCGTTCACATCGGAGATGTGTTTAAAGATAGTGGGAGAGACAAGGCTGATAAGTTGATTCAGTTTCAGTCTGTCTGTCAGTGGAGTTTGTTGTTGTGTTTCGCCGGCCGCTTCGAGAAAGATTTGGAAGAATCTTTTCCAGTGTCGCCATGTGTCGGCTGAGTCAGGTTTATTCGTGTCTAGATCTAGGCATTCTGGCTTAAGGTATTTTTCCATCCTGATAGATTATTTCTAGTGGAATAAATTGCTATGAAAAAGGGTTTGAGGGGAAGTAAAAGAAGGCTGAGTCCATATAGCTTGAGTGAAGCTTTATTCCACTAGAAATCTACTCCGGTAGCGAACCGTAACAAGAAAATGGCCGACTACCTCATGGAGAGAGAAAGACGAAAACAAAGGGAAATCAATCAGTCCTGGAAAGTCAGGGAAAGATCTTTTATTTTCACCACATTATTATTATTATTATTATTATTATTATTATTATTATTATTTCCTTTGAAATTTCAGTTGTATACACATTTCCTTTCGAGTCCCAACCAGGTATCTTAGGTCAAAAATATCTTCATGACATTCTCCACTGATCAATTTTGTAAAAAAAAAAACCCCCAAAAAATAAGATCACACACATTTGACATAGATAAATCTCTTCGTAATGTGTGAGCTGTACTTGTGAGTACAATTTGTTTGTATTACTTTAAGGGATGAGCAACCAGGAATACCTTTAATGAGTCTAGCGGAACTTTTTCCAATCAGTCCGAGGGCTCCAACTACAACTGGAATTATTGATGTCCTCATGTGCCACATTTTTAAGATTTCCACTTCAAGCTCCTTGTATTTTGAAGATCTTCAAAGATGCATCAATGCATTAAGAACTACCATGCTAATAAGAAAGCACATTCTGTTTTTGTGGTCTTTGATCACGATGTCTGGGAGATTATCATTGATTATTTTGTCTGCTTGTATTGTAAAGTCCCATAAAATTGCTACAGGTCCTATCTCTGTAACCGGGTCTGGGTGGTGTTCATACCAGTTTCTTGCAGTTTCCTTCCCGTAAAAGTTCCAGATTTTCCAGTGAAGATATTGGCCCACTCTATCATGCTGAGTTTTATATTTAGTGAATGCTAACACTGATACAAGATGCTCAATTGTTCCTGAATATTTATCACAGAATATGCGTTAACACAGTTTTTCAGTATACGTGCTTGGTAATTTCTAGTTAGCAAGCATTGGTTATGTGCAGCAAGAATAAAACCTTTCAGCTTTTAACCCTGCACTATGTAATCACTGATGGGTACGGGGTTTATCTACATCAGTTTGTTTGGCACGGGCAGAGTCTTGCCATTGTTTCTGCATTTGATACATTGAATTTGCTTTCTTTTTTACGCTCTTTCACGCTGCAGTTGTATTATGATTTATTTGCACTTCTTCACCGACTTGAAATTCCCTTTTGCATTTGTTGACTACCGATCCAGTATGAGTTTTTGTTTGTAAACATTGAGATCGTTTTGCGTTTTATGCTTAATGGCCAAGGGGTAATTTCGTTCAAAATATCACTTCTAGGACGACTGTCAACTAAAGAGCAACGTTCTACCCATAAGACACTGCTGAGAAATAGTCTCGCCGGATATCACCCCGATATTTCTAGGCCACGGAGAGTTATTATTATTATTAGTCCAAACTATGGTCCTTAGCCCCTATAGGAGAATTGTCATTTAGCTCTTTTCTTAGTATATGGGATGTTCCTAGTAGGCGTTTTTCTGGACAACTTGTAATGTTGATGTTACCTGGGATACTCTTAGTAAAATTGACCATTCCTTTTCTCACGAGGCCCAGAGCTCCGATTACTACTGGTACAGTTTCAGTCTTCATTCCCCACATCCTGTTAATCTCGATATCCAGGTCCTTGTATTTGGACAATTTCTCGATAATTCCTATGTAGGTGTTTCTCTCAGATGGTACTACTGTGTCAATAAGCATACACTTCCTGAATTTTTTTGTCTTTTATGATAATATCAGATCTGTTGGCTTTTACTTCCCTGTCAGTTTGAATGTGCATGTCCTAGAGGATAGTTTTATCTTTATTTTGGGTAACTGTGTCTATTTGGTGGTCATACCATCTCTCAGTGGTTTCGCTTTTATGCTTCTTGCACATCCTTCAGTGCAAATATGTCGCTACCTCGCTATATCGATGAGTATATTCATTTGTTTGCCAGTTCCAAACTTCCTGAGATGATATGCTCAACAGTTTCATCATATTTTCCGCAGATCCTTAATTTCAGGTTAGTTCCATCCTTGATTATGTAATGGGATTTGGTTGCGAGGCTTTGGTCCTGAACTACAATAATTAGGCCTTCTGTCTCAGTTTTCAGCCCGGTGCTTCTCGGCCACTGATGTGTTTTCTGTTGGTCCACATCTGCTTCTTTCATTCTTTTTATGTATTTGCCATGCAACGCCTTGTCCAAAAGTTTTGTTGTAATTTCATTTGGCCAAGTTGTTTTGCTTTCTGCTTTACTCGTCTGGCATAGATGGTATTCGCTTCATTTTTTGTTGGTAGGATTTCTGGTATATTAAGCTGTTTCTTGAAGAGTGCAACTTTTTTGTTGAAAGAGTGGATTTGGTGTTTTACTTTTTGTAGGAAAGGGTCATTGGTTTGGTGAGGTATGCTTCCAATCCAATTATTGCAGTTTTTAGAGTTAATTCAAGTTAGATTAGACCTCGACCTCCTAAAGCTCTTGGTACATACAGCCTATCAACATCTGATTTCGGGTGGTGCATTTGGGTAAGAATCTTTCTGGTCGAGCTTGTTCCATTCCGTCACAGAATGTGACACCCACGTGTCGAGTTTGGAAACGAACCTAAATCTTTTCAAATAACGAAAGACAGTTGATATATGAATTTTCAAACCCTTAGCAATCTCTTCTGTCGAAATCTTCACTTGATTTTCCATGATGGAAGTCGACGTCGGAAGGTCGCCCTGAGCGAGGTTGATCATTTAGGAAATCTGCCAAACCATTTTTTGAGCGTTCGAAGAGCTCAAAAAGCTCACCTCAGTAAAAATTAAAATTGAAATTGAAGACAATTGAGGTATATTGAACTTGAAAGGACATGACTGGGTGATGAATGCGTATTTAAATGCTACTGAGGCTAGACTTAATATTTGTCTTGTTTTAATGTATCTCTCCCAGAGATATATTATATCATTATATATAATTGTGTGAGAGTGTGTTAGCCCTGAAGCTTAAGGTGTAGCAGGGAAACACAATTTACACATAGAGAAAACAAATTAAAGCCAAATTTATACAATTATTAGAAAACATATATCTTTAACTACTCACCAATTTCCGTCTAGCTAAATCACACACACGTCGCACTCTACTCAAAACAAATTTTAAGGCAAACACAAATGTACCAGAATGCTGGGCATTATCGAAGCGACTTTCGCTTGCCACAGATGTCCACAACTACGTCCTTACGATTCGCTTATATAGGCTATAAGAGAAGCCGGACAGCAGTAAGAGCAGACAGCAGAGAGAGGGGGGAGAGAGGGGGGAGAGAGGGGGGAGAGAGAGAGAGACTTCACACAGAGACGCTAACCATAGAGGCTACCCGAGAACACGGCCCGTGCGACCGGTAGGCTGTGAAACCGACCTCCTGTGACTTCACTATCAACGCAACCAGCCCAGAACGATAGTCAACAAGCAGTCAGCCGGGTTAAGCATACGCCCTTTTCACGCTCTCATTTACACACCGTCCATTCGAATACTACACTATATGACTTACCAGAGACATTTTCATATCTTGTAAATGAAAATAAATTTTTGGTCATTTCTCCAAACAAGTGTCTAATTTGTTTCTTTATTTAACTCCCACCTCGGATCAAAGGTATGGATTATGAAAACATTTAATATACAAGAAAACTAAACTTATAATAAAATTGTCTCCTTTCTGAGGCTTGGAAATTATGGTTTCAGCTGAGGCTGATGTGGCATATCAAAAAGGACTGTTAGAACAAAGATATGATGTAGAAAGAAAATACCAATACCAAGAAATCATATACCTGCCTTATGTCCAAATAAAGTTATCTTTAATTTACTTTCCTTTGATCAGGTTTTAATGATCTGATCATAAAAGTTACGGGGGTAGGCAGTTTTCGTCCCACAGCCCGTATCTAAATATATCATCTACTTGTTATTTTTAGTACTGCTAAATTGTTGCTCAGCCTGTTTTCACCGGGTTCAATTCTCTGTGGAGAACTTGGAGCCATAATCCTAAAGTGCCTGCGTAACAGCTATTGCTATTTGTCATGCTCGACTGCACTCAATGACGCTTTTCTCTTTTGTTGCAACAAAAGAGAAAATATTTTGTTATAGCAAAAGACCAATGAATGCAGTCAAGCATGACAAACAGCAGAAGCTATATTCAACAACTGCTGCTGCTAAAGATTTGCTGTCATTTGTCTTTTTTTCTTTATTAGCGACTCCCATATAGTATTTATTTGTATGACATATCTACTAAGGTGGTGCTCATAACCTGGCATATGCGCTGATTCGTCCGAATATGCTCCACTGAATATTCAGAAGCTCTGAATATGATATTCACTGCATATTCAGAAGCAGCTCAACTCTAATAAAAATATCTGCTGAGTAAAGCCTAACGCAGGGGATAACAGGACCAAGAACTGCGTGCTTCATTCCGTGCAGCTGCGAAGACGCCTGAAAGAATCGGCGCACATGCTAGACTATGATGACCTTAGTAGACAGCATAAAATAAATACGATATAAATAAATCATTAATTGAAAATAAAGGCGAAAACAAAGATGTAACCTAAACCCAAATTATATATTGTTTTAAATAAAATATTTTTTTTAAATAAGTAATTAAATAAATACGGCTTAAACAAAACTGACAAAAATCAATAAATTTCGTAAAGCACGTCGATATAAAAACTAAGCAAAACCAGTGAAATTAATCCTTAAAATGTAACGTAAATCCAAGTGATTTACGTTAGGTTTCCTGGATAATTAAAAATACATAAAAAATAAAATTTAAAAACTCTAAACTTAAATTACAACTGCAAAGTTTATCATTAAGAACGAATGTCTGTCAACCAATTCATTGTTTCAACAATACATAACTACGAATGAAAATACTTTGATCTTCTCCTCAGGAGACCGGTTGGGCGGAAGTCATCTCTTGCAACGCCACGAAATATTCAACCCACATGCAACAGTTCAAGAAGGTAGAAGGTAAAGGTAAACATTTATATGAAAATTATTTTTGAAATATTTTTTCTATATCTATGTCCGTCATTTTCTTCTCGCGGAAAAATACTCGAAACAATATGTTTGAAAACAAAAACTTGTCATAGGTTTTCGAAATAGCGCGAAACGTTTTGTATATTTGTATATCTACATGCACATTGCACACTGCACATATGTTTTTCTACTCGTGTTTATAACTCCTGCTTAGTCCATGTATTTGGCTATCAGGTTATCAGTCGCACACTATATGTCTGTCTGCATATTTTGCATGTGCAACATCTCTCTGGACTACTACTAACTTACATATTTCCATTCTTCGGCACAGATTAAATACACATGTTTCATACGATAAATTTTATTCTCACTGAAAAATTACTTTCTTGTTTGTAACATTTTTATCTTATCTACTAAAAATTTAGCTTCACATCTCATTACAAAACATTTTTGTTCCTGTTCGCTGCCATATGAAAAACGAATTCTGAAATGATAATGCCAAAAGAAATAACTCTAAAATAAATCTAAAACTAAATGACGAACAACAACGATTTATCACGATTTTGAATAAATGTTTAATGATTATTTATAATAAAATGGGAAATTATTAAAATCCTAATTACTTAGAGGTACAAAAGTTTACAGAAAAGTAAACATTTACCAAACCTTTTTTCCCCAAAATCACCTTTTAGTTTCTGATTTTTTAAAAATTGCTTAAAAATTTTCTTGTGTAAATTTACAGTGCTGAAACGTATGTCAAGTCTAACATTTTTCGTTGTAGGTAATTGTTGCATCTACATAAGTTTTCTTTCTAAAGAGAATCCGAAGTAATAAACAAATGCTATAACTTATTTAACTGTATAACCCCTTTCACCGCTGCCTACACCGGGTGGTGCAACTACGGTTTAGAGGTCCGGTCCTCAGTGTCTTAGAACAATGTTATAACAACAGGGCTAACTCTGCGCTGGTCAATGCTGACGCTGGTCTAAGCTGGTTGTTGGTCGCTGGCCGCTTCGATCCACACCAACTCTGCCCACGCTGTGTTCTTGATCACAGAGCAGTGAAAAATCGAAGGTCGTAGTCTCGCAGCAATGGTTCAAGCCGTGGCGGATGCTATATTAAGGGAAAATATCTTCACAACGAAAAATAAAACGAAAGATTCCTGGGGTTATACTTCAATTGGTTTATGTAGCTCTTGGTACAACAAAAAATCAACCCTTCTTGCATCAATCTCTGTAGTAACACTGGGTCTTGTCTAAACTACTGATGGGCTGGGTCTAAATGCCGGATCTCAGCCCAAAGTCTCCGTGCTCCCCAAAGTCATCTGTTTATATGCACTTCGGTCCAAAACTAGCGTGGGGCCGAAGAGTTCTGGGTATTCATTAATTCCAATAAAGGTTTTCTTTCTTCTCTATTTCTGCTTTCTTAAACAATATCTGTCTATATTTCTGAGATGAGGTACTGTAATTATTTACATTGTTCAGACTGTTGTCCTCATCTTTATTGTCATATTCACAAGGTTTCAGCCGTTGTAAACTCCGACCTCTTTCAAGAGACTGGAATTTCCAATTGAACCCCTTATTTCGAAACCACGCGTTATCCACGCTTTTATCCACTGGATTACGTGTCCTTGAGGATTGGTTGAATCCAGTGACTTGAAGACTATATTTCTGAGATTAAGTATTGTAATTATTTACATTGTTCTCATCTTATTGCCATATTCACGACATTTCGACCCTCTTCAGGTGATTGGAATTTCAAACTGAACCCTTTATTTTGTCCACCGGGGCAGATTGTTCTAGTTCTACGTGTCATGCCGCTTGAGTTGTGTTGAGTTAAAGGGGGATAACTGAGACATACGGAAGAGACACGTGGAACTAGAAATAATAAAATGAACAAAATAAAGAGTTCAGTTCGAAATTCCAATTACCTGAAGAAGGTCGGGGCATACAACGACCGAAATATCGTAAATATGGCAATAAAGATGAGGACAACAGTCCGAACAATGTAAATAATTTCTTAATCAACTTTCCAAATTTGGAGAATTATACACCTTCTTTTGGAGTAGTCAGATGGATTGCTTCTTCTTTAACTCCAACCTACTTCACTTCACATCTCGCACCGCTACTTCGCACAGGCAGTGCCAAATTCTACACCTTCGTCCTTTCTTCTCGATATTTTAACTCTTTCCATTTCTCAGGGCTGGCATAACAGTTTTTGTGACAAATCTAATTTTTAAAGTGCGTAGAAGAAAGGGCGTGGTTTATTCTCCTCATTAATTTCAGTTCTCTGACTCCTTTCCTGGACCCACTTGTCCAGCGAAAAACACAAATCAAATCACCTTCCGAGCGATAAATTTTTTTGTCAATGAAAATATATTTGTTTACAAGAGACACGCTGTTTTCCATCCTTGAATCGGTCGCCGTCCTAACGAAAACATAAACCAGATCACCTCCCTGTAATGACGGATGACGGATGACGGATCGATTTTCATAATCCTAACCCACGCAGTGGGTTCATTCTCTGTTTTCATTTCTCAATTCAATTCACTAACAAAAATATAATTCCCGTTTGCTTCTCTTTTCATCCAGACGTGTTTTTCTAATTTCCAAGAAAGAGATAAAGCATTTTCCCAATTTGCTTTACCAACATGCCAGATTTTCGATAGATAAAAAAGTAAACTCTTCGTGCATCGTTCCAATCGTAGGGGTGATGCCACCCAGATGGCACTTTCTTCACTTTCACATTATCAAGGAAAATGTCTTCCATTCTCTCTTTCTATCTCCCTATTTTCCAATTTATATTTCATTTTGGGCTTAACCCTTTCTCTGCTTAGAATGAATGTTTAAGCACCTCACAGCCTCAGTGTCACAACTGCACTATTAATGATTACTGCAATTAATATTAAGATTAATAATTTTATTTTGTACTCATTTTCCATCCCAACTGATGGCTTTCCTGAGAAAGCAAGTCTTATAACCTCAGCGTTTTTGTCAATTAAAAAAGTAAAAACATTCAAATACCATACAAAATGTTATCTGGAATATTTTAATTTTTCCTCTAGTTCCCGATTCTTTATTGATAAATGTTTCAAGCACAACAGTGATACCTTCACATTCTACACATTGTATTAGTTCTCAGGATCAAGTTTTTGACTCTTTCGATTTCACTCTGTGGTCTGAGGGAAAGGTAATGCTTACTATCTGACATATTCTTTTTCTATTTATTTACGATTAGTAAACCTGGTCACATGTTATAGACTGAGGAATACATTAGAATTTCAAAATGACAAAGAACTTTCTATTTTCTAAGATAGTTTCTGTTCTGTGTTTGTTCAATTTGTATGCGTTGTCAAATCTTAGTCGTTTGTAGTCTCTACTGAATTACCATTTCTAGCCGGTTAGTCCTCTTCATTCGTTTAGATCATTCATTGTTTAATTATATTTTCAAGCCATGACCTGACCTCTCAGCTTCAGTCACTTTCCCACCCCCTTTTTGTACATTTCTATAAATATTTTCATGGTAAGTGTTCTGATGAGCTTTCCTCTTTGGTATCTAGATTTTATGAATGTAAGCACGGTACAAGATTGGTTTTGCAGCTGCAATAGTTACATGTAACCTTAGGTTCTATGCTAACGGTTTCTTGGTGGCAAGGTCTCATCATTTTACAGTTGAAATGGCTAGATGTAACTGTAAATTCTATGTTGATAGTTTCTTCTCTCGCATTTCTCGCTTGTGGAACTCTCGTTCGACTTCTTGATTTCCAGTCAACTTTAATCTTCAAAAATTTAAATGCAATGTTATCCTTTGTCTTCTTAATAACGTCTTTTTTTCTCATATTCTTTCACACCCAGTAACTTCTTGTCTCTTAGTGACTTTATTGTCTTGCTTGGAGTGAAATGATATATATATTTCATATATATATATATATATATATATATATATATATATATATATATATATATATATATATATATATATATATATATATGGTATATTTGTCACATAAATATATCCTGAAAGTATCAAATCAGTTTATACCAATTATGCGAACATTGATTTACTTAATAAAATTTGATATCATGTACAGTTATTAAATATTAAATTCTTGCGTGTGATATATTATATCGTTTTACTCGAATATCAAATATACAAAAAAGTGAAAATAAATGTTTACTACGCGCGTGCGTGTGCGTGTTTCATTTTCGACCTCTTATCTGTGAAATTATTAAGAATTATAAATTAGTTTATTTTGATTTCACAAATATTATTCTTTCTCTTTTTTTGTTTTAAACAAGTCAAAATAAACTAGCAACTCAAAGATAACCCTCAATTTTCCTTTCAGTTCCCTCGCATTTGAATCCTATAAATGTTGTCTTTGTATATTATAAATAGTTTTTTTATATTATAAATAGTTTTTGCCTTATGTCACGTTATGAAATACTCTAAGAGTTTCGGGTCACTTGACTTGATAAAACTTGCATAATTAACTTTTGTCGACAAGAGAATAAGTTTAGATATAACTCAAACACAACTTTATCTTTGAACATCAAATGGCGACCCACACAGTAGCAACTTAAAAAGAATATGACAAAATCTGATAGCTGCAGCTTAACTTACCAATCAATCCTGTTACCTGACTTAATCCTCACTTAGATTTAGTATTTTGGGTGTTGCACAGATTATCTAAAAATTATTTAATCCAATCAAGTCTAAGGCCAAGTTTATAGTAACCTCAATAAGTTTGACATTTTTCTTTATTTTTCCGCTCTATCAGAATATAAGTATATATATTATTTCATTTCATTGAATGACGTTTGCTAACATCGAAAACAAAGGAACTGTGAAGTCGTGACATCTTTCATGGTGTGTATAAACTTTTCATCTTTTTTCCAATTTTTATATCTCCAAGTAAAGAAGATGTTATTTGGATTGCTACTCAGTCATAGTGTCATGCAGAAATTATCAATATTCTTAACACTATTACATGTAGGCATAAAAAAATATGTGTGTATGAAAAGTATATATATATATATATATATATATATATATATATATATAGCATGTAACAATATGTAGGCATACACACAAATGCGTATATGATACGCGCATATTATTAAATGCTGAAAATGAATACGTTTTCTTTCATGTCATATGATGTTTATATTTATTTCTTATTTCGTATAGAAAATAATTGCTTTAGCAAAGACATTTTTGAATGTTTCCACATTGGCATTGTAAAATTTACAGTACGTTTATAGTGAGAGTTTCAATTGCGATCGTGCAGAATATAGCTTTTTACACTTTGAAGGTAATATTACTGATTAGTTCACTTATTCAAATTCTAAATGGATTTTTTACATGAACAGTCAGTTCATAAATTTGTAATATATTGGTAAAACATTTGAAGTTCCATAAATATGATTTTTTGTAATGGTAAGAAAATATGCAATAATGGTGGTTTGCTTACTTCTCTTTCCAAATTCTAAAATTTGTATTTTTGCTTAGTTTATCCGATAAATTGCATGAATTTCTACCAGCTTTTGTTGCAGATTTATTAAACCATTTTCAGTAACTAGAAAATAGGTTTACAACATTAAGATCAAATAGCCTGATTTCGGTAGTTTCCAAGTAGTTTTATTTAAAACTTTAGACTTTGAGAAAATGTGTGTAACAAAATATTTATTCGCTTCTCATCACACACACCCACTCTCTCCTCTCTCCTCCCTCTCTCTCTCTCTCTCTCACTCTCTCTCTCAATATATGTTTATGTAAGAGAAAGGAAAATGTTGTTTTATTTATATACAACCATTCATGTGTGTGTGTATATGTATGTATGTATGTATGTATGTATGTACGTATTTTTACAGGGGTGCTGAGAAGTTATTGTCCTGGCACACTTTCCAAAATCTGACCTAAACATCAGAATTCTTGTTTAGGTCGAAAAACTTTTAGCATCCCTCGTAAAGTCGTGCGCTCACTCATGCTTTTAAACTATTCTATTGTTCTTTCACTTTTGGTTGGTATTAAATTGATCGATAGATACAATCGAGAGACTGGGGGGGGGTCTTTGCCACAAGTCTGGCGCAGATGAAGTAAGAAAGATCAATTTCAAGCTATATTTTTTTATCGAGAATTCTTTTTATAAAATCCGCCCAACAAAAATGGTATAAATCATGTTTTTTTAAAATGAAAGAGTTTTAATTTGTTATATCGTATAGATATATTTGTCACTTGTTTTCATATCTTGATTTTTACTGTGGTAGCCTATCAATTATTCGATGCTAGCAATGGTCAACATCTCTGAAAAGTTACGCCTGTTTAGCCGAATGATCAACTGCGTGAAAAGGATTCCAAGATTTCCAAGTTCCAATTGTTGGCTCATAACGATAAACAATCTTAATTAATATTGATAATTGAACAGGAACAACATTTACAAGATTTAGATGTACATGTGAGTTATTTATTGATTTGGTTTGTAAAAAAAAATCTAGGCTTTATCCAAAAAGCCAAGTTGTTTAGGAGTGTTAATACAAATACTCAGGGAAACTATTTTCTTCTTAGAAATTCCTAAGTCAATGTTATAGTTCATTTATAAAGAATACAAGTTTTAGCATTAAAATTAACCCTGTTCAATTTATCAAGTATTTCTTAATAATACTGTTTCTTTATCACATTCTACCTTCCATGTTCTAATTTATCCTAAGAAGCATTGAAACTGTAGCATTTATTCAGATGAATAATTGCACGATGAATAATATTTATTGATTATTCGTTATTTATAAAGATGCAGTCAGTAGTTGATGCGATGGCAATGTTAGGTATATATTGTGCCTGTGTGTAAAGTACATTAGTAAATTGAAGTGAACATGTATTCGCAATTATCTGTAGTTAAATCTATATATATATATATATATATATATATATATATATATATATATATATATATATGTATGTGTGTGTGTGTGTGTGTAATAACTAAATATATGTTAAAGTTGAAAACTGTTTCCTTCTTAATACGTGTTAAACATTTTCTACTACTTTCGACGAGTCACACAACTTTGTAGATTCATTCAGATAACAGATTTCACTTACCAATGTTTTCTTGTGAGACAGTGCTTGAATAAGACTAGTTACGTGTCCTTGGCTATCCACTATATTTCAGGATAACAACCTGAATACTATGAAAATAGAATTAAGACAGATTTGCTAAGAACGACATGCTCTTGTGAGAAGATAAACTATAAAATATAGTTTAGCTGAAGGGTTTATATAGAAATGTGGACAGGCAACATTTCTTATGGAATTGAAGGTATCATTTTAAATGTATTTCTGGCATTTAAGCTTTGGTATGCAATTATTGGTCAACCTTCAGCATTAGTTTTAAAGCTATAAGAATCAAATGAAACGTGATTTATACTTAGTAATCATTTTTGTTTTGCAATTCTGTAAAAAGTAATAAATATTTTCGGAAGTTATGAATGTAAAAAAACAAAAATATTTTAAATTTGTTGCATATAGAAATTCATATGAAAGTCAATATTTATTCAAGATTTACAGACTAGTCTCGAACACTTTGACTTAATTTTTCTAAATTTAGAAACGAGAATTAGATGAATAACAGATACTTGAAACGCGCGTATATTCAACATTAAATATAATTCCCTACCAAAAATTCGAGCCAATTACTTGGGGCAGGGAAATTTTGTAGACTCTATTACCAAATTAGAACAAAGATGTTACTACAAACTGTATCAATATAAAAAGCAAGCAAGTTTTTTTTCTGCTAAAGCTCTAAAGGATATGTTTCTATTTTTAACACAAAATAGTCGGTCAAAAAAGTTCTTTTTTATTTTACTAAGCTTAAAACTTAATTTTTCTGACAACAATCATTTTTCCAGACTGATATAAACTCTTTTAAAAAAAACAGGAGTTATTTTACATTTGTTGTAAAATGGAACCCGGTCATGGCTTAGAAACCCAACGAAGTAAAGTGGATTGTGAATGCTTTTATCTAGGATGGGTTTTATAGCTGGAGTAAATAAACAAGTGAAAACTTTCGTGATCAAGTGCCACCAGGCCGGAAATTAGGAAATCCCGGTCATAGAGTCACAACGAAGTACAGTCACAAAATGATTAATTTTGATTCGCCGTTGGCGAGTGGTTAGCCATCGTTGGAGATACGGAGAGGCAGATTTTGAAGATTGGGATAGACAGAGGCGATAGGTTAGTCGCCAGACAGTGACAATAGAAAGATGGTTAAAGTAAGAGTTAAATATAAAATTCGGAGATCTGGCCCGTGGAAGACAAAAGTTGCAGCGAAGATGTCCAAAGTGTCATCTAACTACCTCCAGACCGTGTTAAGCGAATTCGTGAATAGTCAAATATATTAAAAACAGATTTCTTGTTTTCATTTCTCACGCGCCGTCATTTCAACTTCAGTTTTCTTGTGAACGAATACCGGGCTTTTCCCAGTTTTTGTACACGCCATCGCAAACGAGAATCGAAACACGGCGTGGGGTGATTTGTTTAGTCGCTTAAAGCTCCGACTGTATTCAAGGATTTTCATATGTTGAACACAATCTGGACTAGAAACAACATCTTTCTCAAGGCAACTCCTATTATAAATTGATAAGACAAAAAGTTGCGCTTTGTCGAAAGAAAGAAGAAACAATTCCAATGAATAAGTTTTAATAGATCTTTGATTTTTTTTTAAGAAACGCTTGGATATCCATTGAAATGAGAAAAGCTTCCTGCAAACACCTGCAAGTAGACTGGTATTATATGTGCTTAATTATTGTATAATGACGCAAAAGTAGTTGGTAGCCATATAAATATTGCAAGTTCACCTTTGTAGCAATCTATAAGATTATTTTACAGCGATCACTCGGCCACTGTTAGAGAACTCGTTTCTCACGTCATATTTTATAAATATGACCTTGAGATAGGCAATAAATTAAGTCGAGAATGTCTGTACCTACTGTATTCGGAGATTTGTAAAATTAAAAAAGAAATATCTTACATGTTATTCCTAAGAAGCTGATCTCCAATTTCTTTGACATTTCTTTATTTGCTATTCCAATTTTTATCAGACACAAAGCTTCTAGTCAAATTCTTATTAATTTCAGTTACACAAAATCGTACGATTAACTTAAGTCAACCGAAACAAATAGGTATGGATCACTTTACTACATTTTTTGCGTTCTAATTTCAATAGTTTTATTCTATTAAATTACTAGTATAAAAATAGTATTTAAAGAAATTTCAGATTTTCTAGTTTTCTGCTATAATACAAAAAGTAAACTGTACTCCCAAATGTCTTCAATCGAAGTGCCTAGCTTTGCAGATATTTAGTTCATTTATATTCTATAAATTAAAGCATGTTTCTAAATTTGAGCAATTGTTTGTCTTTACCACGATACTAGGCTTGCAGTTGAAATTTAGCTGATTAGAATTTAGCAATGCGTTTATTTTCATTGTTGATATTGTTCAGAACAAAGCAATCGAAATAGATAAAAACATATTTAGTGGTCTCAGAGAAAGTCAACAAATATAGAAAAAAATTAAGATTAAATCTATCAGTCGAAACGTGGTAGATTTTTTAAAATTTTAATAGCATATTATAGAGTATTTGGGAAGGAATATGCTAAAATGAACTTACCATTTTCTTAAAAGTGCGTGCACAAACGTAGATTTTTTTGTAGCCTCACTAGTTTTGCAAGTACATAAGTTTAGATACTGAACTGGTCATCAGAAGCTTCATGCTAGTGACATCGTATTGAGCGATGTTTTACAGTCGAGTACACTAATCAAAGTTGATAGCAATTGAATCAAGGCATGATTTGTGGATAATCTGTTATACTATACGGACATATAGCTAATATACACAAAATATTGAAATCAAGCGTTGAAAATAATTTGCGCTAGCTTGGTAATGTTACTCACTTGGATGTGTGCCTTACATGTAATTTAATCGAAAATAACGTCCTCGTACTCGACCATATTTCTATGTCTGATTCGTTATTTAAACGAAACGAAAATTCATCGCTTTTAAACAAATTCTCACGAACAATGAAAAGTGAATAATTTACAACACGAAAAGAACAGTTGAAATTGTTCACCACTTACTTTTCCAAAAGCCGATTCTCATCCAAACAAGTTGATACTGTGTAAGTCCCCCTTATTATGAGCGCTTTCCGGAAAACCAATGATTGCTTTCAGTTGAGACAAACTGAAAGCAGCAATCGATGAAAGCTGTTACAACAGTTGAGAAGTTTTCACTTATCCGCCATATTCACTATGTACGGATGACCATTTAATCCGGTCTTTACAACATTGTGCTAATTAAAAAATGTTTAACATAGAATACGGTATATGTCAAATGTGGAAAAATGTAATTAAAATTGTGTTGCGCCAATTTTCTAAGTGGTAGGATTTCTCATGCCTTGAAAACCAGGTAGCATACCGATTTCTGATATCAGTCAACCGTCTGAATGATGAAGAAGGAAATTATGATATGTTATTTACAAGATTACGCAAATGTTTTCAACATGTTAAGCAAAGATTATATAATGTTATCAAATTCTAAGTTTTAAGAACATTTTACCACATTTTATTCAAACATCATTTTTTGTTTATTCCGTGATTTAATTTGCTAGTTTTGTCATTTTAGATTGAAGTGAACACTATTGACAAACTGAACTCATGTATGCTATCTTCAGTTGAATTATAAATCTTCATTAACAAGAATAAACGCTTTCACTCCTCCATTAATCACGCTAAAAAGCAGTAAGTGGTTTATTAACGAAAACATATAATTGAGAAAGGAAAAGATACAAAATATAATGCAATGAATGCGTTTGCAAATATAATATAATATAATATATATATATATATATATATATATATATATATATATATATATATATATATATATATGCTAAATGGGATGAAGTAAAAGCTTGCCCATGGTTAAGGCAGTTTAACAAATCCTATTATTACGAGACAATACACAATACGCATAGAAGGTAATGTAATATATGAATGTGATAATGTAATAACTACACACACAAGACAATATATTAATATTTACATGGATGGATTGGACGCAAACATCATTATTAAATTTACATAATGTCAAAAATGTCAAAATGTTTTCCAATTAATTTTTGAAATTGATTGATTTGTTTTTTTACTAACCCTTTGTGATTTATTTAAAGCCGAAACATTTCGGATTATAGAAATGTGCTTACGGTAGCCATCTGAGTAGGCTCGACACCGCTTACCTTCGGTTATCTAGCGATAACCGGTATTTTTAGCGTGATTTGACCGAAAAATTAATTTTCGAGAATGAGCAATTTCATGAAACGGAACATAGAGTTTTAGCAAAAGAAGAACATGAGTCTCTTCTTCTTCTTCTTCTTCTTCTTCTTCTCTCTCTCTCTCTCTCTCTCTCTCTCTCTCTCTCACTGTGTGTGTGTGTGTGTGTGTGTGTGTGTGTGCGCGCGCGCGCGTGAAGAGTCGATGATTCCTATAATTTCTAACATGGGTTTCAGAAATTGAGTTCTTTTCATTCTTTCATTATTGGAGACTTCAACTTTCACTTTATAAATTTTACCGTCTTTACCGAGGAAAAGCCGTGTGACAGTTTCGTTTCATCTTTAATATTTTTCAAGCAACATATTATTTCCCCCTTCTCAATTAGGTTAGTCAGGTCGCTATTTTCTAAGAGATTTTATTGACGAAACATACAATCGCTGCTCCCAAATGTTTTAACTAAATTATAAACCCGTAGTAGTAATTTTACTACTCTCGTGGAAAGAGGTTTTTACACTAAAATCGCTTATATATTTTAACCAACGTGTCCTAAGTCGCGATGTGCATGATGCTTCTGCGTGGGACATTCATTTTCTTTCGTACTAATGACATTCTTCCCAAGGAATTTATAGATAAACAACTGACTGAAATAGGGGTAACAACAAGCAGTCAAATAAGGTGGAATCTCCGTTCTCTATCAATCTGGATTTATTTGCACCCCAGGAAATTTCACTTGGAATAGTTACTTTGATGTCGAGTGATTCAATATGGAAACGAATAGCTGTTCCTCCGGTTATCTCCATCATACTGAAACAAGTCCAGAATGAGAAAAAAAAAAGAGTGCGCGAACCATGGATGTTGAATGTATCGAATGGATATGTTGATTTACTTATGGAAATTGACATAAATTTTCAGTTTTTGTCTTGAGGTTTGGTGGAGTAGACTCTAACAAAACATCAAAAACTGCATGGATATGTAGACGGACGAGTTCTTTTAACAAAAGAGCAGGATTTTTCCTTCATAGTGATCAGGTAAGAAGTTTACCTTCTTGATCTGAGGTAGTAATTCTGTATATAGAAAACTACTTATTCTTTGCTACCGTATTAGCTACATTTTTACCTCTGAATGTGGTTATTTTTCGTTCTCTATGATGAAGTCGCCTATTATTTGAACGGGAAATTGCTTTTCTTCAAAAAAGTGATTCATTCTTTTAATAGTTTTCCATTAAGGTAAGGACACTTGACAGTGATTGGAATATTTCCTGAAGAGGACGTTGATTTTCATCGATTTAATTTTCCTTAAGTCGCTTGTAGAATGTGCTGTCTTGTCTTTCTGATTGAGACGCTTCTGTGTCTTCTCTTCTTCGACTTGAAGATACGTTCCCAAAAAGAAATTAAGACTCGAAACACAAGATCTTAGGTTATATTTTTATGAAGATTAAGAATAACGTAAGCCCTACACCGAGCTACTGTTTATAGATGGACCGAGTATGATCCATTTCTTCTGTCAGACCATGTATGCTTGCAAGGAGGTTGATATTTTAGGAGTTTTCATAGGATGACAAAACTGAAAGCTATTATTATTTATCTTCATCATTTGATAAAAATTTTAAATCTATGTTATTTTTTAATTCTTTCCTCATATTACTTCTTCAAAATAATTTCTTTAAATTACACTATTTTCTTTTTAAGCTTAAATGTTCCCTCTATTGTATCTTTTCAGTAACGTTCCTTAACCATCCGCCATTTTAGTCCCATATTTCATTTGACAGGAAGTGTTAGAACTGTAGTAATAGGCAAAGTTTAATAAATATTTTTTTTCGAAATCTTCATTTGAGTTGACAGAGGCAGAAAAGGCATCCTTCAAAACATACAGAAACTTTCAAGCACACTCACAATCTACAGCCACAGATTATCAACTGGTCACTGACAGCAGTCAATATTTAGCCGGTGCTGCATTACACCAATTAATTGATGAGAAACCAGTACCTCTAGGATTCTTCTCCCAAAACCCAAGTTAAATATTTCACATTCGACAGGGAACTTCTTGCAGATTATTTGGCAATGATTCACATTCATAATCTTATAGGTCGCTATATTCACTGACCACATCCTTTCACAGGATCCTTTCACAGCCATACGCCGGCAAAGTCAGAGCGTCAACAACGACACTTATCATTACTCACAGAATACATTGCTGACGTAGCACATGTAAAATATTGTAGCAGACTGTATGTCCAAACCCGCATTAGCAGTGCTGATAAATGCCTGTGATTTGCCGGAGATAATGTAAGCCCAGACAAAAGGCAAAAAAATTAAATCCTACTGGAACCTGAAAGAATTCTGACTCTCAAGTAATTGTAGAATTTTATGTGACAGTTTTACTTCGTTTCCTAAACCATTCACCCAAAGTCTTTGGGCAAATCTATTTTCAACAGTTTGCATTCATTAACTCAACCTTGGAATAGGATCATCTTTATGACTGACAATAATTTCTGGTCTAATATAGTCAAATCCGTAAAATAGTTTTGTGCAGAATGCTAGCAGTCAAAAGTCCATAGGCATACAAAATCCGCCATCCAATACTTTAAGTTACCATCTTCCCGTTTTCAATTAGTGCACATTGATATTGTCGGACCCTTTCCACCAGTCCGTAATATTTCAGACCCTTACCTAAACGCCAATAAATATCTCCTAACATGTATTGATTATACAACACGTTGGATAGAAGTCAATAGGAATAGCATTTATAGACACATAGATTGCCAGATGTGAAGTTCCACTCTGTTATCACCGACAGAGAAAAAAATTCGAAAGTGATTTGTTTCTAGAACTCTCAAAAGTTATAGGATTCCATAGAGTGGGGATAACTGCTTATGTATCCTATGTAATGGTTTAATAGAGAGAACGCACAAGAACAGTTAAAATGGCCATAACAGCCCATAAAGAGTTATGACTAAAAGCAATACCGATTGTTCTCCTTGGAATACGCAATACACCTGATGAACCCGGGTTTTCCTTTACTGCATTTACTGGTTCCTCAATACTAATTCCAAAACTATTGATTGATCAACACAATACCAATACAGACAATGCATTTTGTTAGAGAATAATGTAAAATTATGTAGAAATTTTATTTGCATAATTCTGATTAAGGACATCATCATACCAGTGATAAAACAGTTATTCCTAATCAACTAATGTCCTATGACAGTGTGGCTTAGAATAGACCAGGTTGGAAAACTTTTCGAGGCGCATTATAAAGGTCCCTATAAAGTTCTGGCAAGATCATCGAAACATTTTCTTATTGATATGAAGAATTGCATGTATATACAAGTATCAGTTGATAGATTAAAACAATACATCAAGGCAATTCCAAAAGATTCAACTACGCATAAAACTGATAATCAGAATCCAGAGTAGGATATGTCTAACAATAAAAGCATAGAAGATACTACTACTACTACTATTACTACTACTATTACCACTATTAATATTACTACTACTACTACTAATAATAATAATAAGAAGAAGAAGAAGAAGAAGACAAAGAAATCTAAGTCAGGTAGAATAATTATTTGGAAAAACGATAATGACTACTTCTATTTCTAAATATACCTTTTTCCCAGCTCCGTTGTTTTGGGTAGGGACTACTGTAGGCAAAATTTAATAAATAAACTAAAATGAAAATATTTCTTAAATCTCCTAAAAAGTATCACCTACCATCTCCTTAACACCTAACTAACATTAACACCGACATTCTTAAGAAAAGGTCAATCGGTTAACTTCGTTTACGAAACCAGATACTTGGATAAATGAAAACAAAAAAAAAACCTGCACCAAAGCGAAGAACAGTACCAAAGGCATTCATCGCACTCGCCGACCAATTACTGACCTCAATATAAACTCAGGAAAAATAAGACCTAGACGTCAGTCCTCTCAACCCTTTCCCTAGACAGCGGGACAGGTTAATTCAGTCTACTAACCACCAAAGAACTAATCAGTACGATTGCTTGCTACAAAGAAGTAGGGATCTCTCTTTCTCTCTGTTGCAACGTACCGCGAACTACGAACTCTGTCTCACAAGAAGGATACAACATTGTATTTATATCTAAAAGTAAGTAAACCTTCCAAATCAACGTTTAATCACCGTTCATTCATTTTGAACATAAGAACAACAATCTGCCCCAACATCCACAGAGCTATACACGTGTTTAATAGTTACTGTATCTGTATCATTATCAATTAACAGTAAAATGTATTAGTAAAATTGAGGTATATCCTCATTAAATTAAAATACCTCTAATTTAATGTTGGTAAACACTATTAGTTTCATCAAATATCTATGAATTTTTTTTAATTTGTGAAAAGTATAAAAAGGTTGACTTGAAATTGATCCTTGTTTTCTGTAGAACACAGACATATTGAATAGTGAACAATATTAAAATTTGTACTGATTATAAATATGTAATGATAACAACAAATAAATCACTAAATAACCTCTAACTCTTAGTACTAGACTATGTAGGAGTATGAAAATTAAATATCTCTATCTATAAAAGGCAGGATTTGTGTGTGTGTGTGTGTATGTGTGTGTGTGTGTGTGTGTATGTTCGTAACGAATGCACGGCCGCAATTTTCGACGGATTTGCACCAAAATTTACATGCACATGCTTCAAGTTAGCGGGAAGGCCAAGACCGACTTTGCATTTCCCAACTCCCATTGATAGTGGAAATAATCGATTTTTTCATGCTTCTATGGCAGTTTTCATGTAGTTTGCGGCCATTTTCTACTGGCCAGAGTGAGAGCCTATAGCTGGCTGCCACGAATAGGCAGGAAGATTCTATTGGCCAGCGTGAGAGCCAACAGCTGACTGACACGAATGTTAACTAGCATGCTAGCATGCAAAATATCGATAGCTGCATTCGTCACAAGTGGGAAAAATTTAAATCTGCATGGCACTTTACTCCAATTGGCCTATTCGCTTGCTTAAACTCAACGTTGATTCTGATTCCGCAGAACTGTGTTGGGCGTGAAAAGGTATTGTTGTTAACATTCTTTTTTCATTCGGTTTTTCCTGTTACGAGTCCTTTTTTTTAAAGCTGATCGTTTTGTGTTCATTTTGTTTAGTTCTTTTTTCGTAACAGATTTAATGTTTAGTATAGAGCTTAGAAAAAATTCGCAGTGTGAGATAGGCAAGAAGTAAGGCATGTAGCAACATCAGCATGGCATAGGGCACTCCTTTAAAGGCAAGGAAGGGCAAAAATATTTTAAGTCAAGTGATAGCGATTGCTGTATGAGTCGTACGATTTTTGGATCAAGCACGGGCAACGCCGGGCCATTATGCTAGTATAGATATAAATGATAATTAACAATAAATAAAGGAAAAGTGTGTTTATAAAAAAATTGCTAAATAAATATGGAAACTCCCATCATGGCCCGGAACAGGCGTTTTGTCGCCAATTGCAACAAACAGTTTTCCTCTCTTCACCTTCAGCGGCCAAACGGAGCAGATGTCCGGGGACAACGCTCTGACAGATCTGGTGGCTCCCACGAGATAAGCAAAAGCCTTTTCCCCCTGTATACTTATATGTTCTTTAAAATATGCAATATTTTCTCTGAAATGTATACGAAAACTTTTTATCGTTTTTGTTTACGCTTATTGTGTTGTATCTTGTATATAATTTGTTTGTCATTTATACATTTCCGTTGAGGGGCTGATGATATCTTTTTAATCCACAAACAAAATTATATATATATATATATATATATATATATATATATATATATATATATATATATCAGAAAAATGCTTTGATACCACAGAATGAATAGATAGATTTGAATAAACATAATTTTATGCTCATTGTTTTTTGTTAGGACCTAGGCAACCTTTCGGCCAACGCTTCTTCAGGAACCGATCGTTGGCACAGCTGAAGTAATTAGACTGCAAATATGCGGGAAAATTCTTGCAGATAAGGCTGGAACACGTTTAAAAAGATTTACGATTAAAATAAAAATGTAAACTTAAGAGAATAAGTAAATGAACCAACCAGAGCATAAAACAAGTAAAGAAACGCTCACTAACCTCCAAATAAGTTTAGAGACCGCAAAAAACTATCCTTTTGTTTGCAAAAAGATGGCTGCTGCAATTTAACAAATGGTTTTTGGACCTGCCTATACACAAAATAGACAATGACTCCGTCGTGAAACACGACGAGCATATCTCATTCTCCAATAGGTGTTGTCCGATTACCGAATCGTATGTAAAGCCTATGTAAATATAAAAGTGGACATTGGGGTCAACAGACGGCAGTGACGGTCTGTTTCATTTCATTGTTGCATGTTAGGAAATGTGTATTGGAAAAGTTGGTAAGAGTTCAGAAGAGTTAAGAGTTCGTAGTTACGGGAATGTTGATAATGTTCTTTAACGTCTGACCGCATGGTCAAGACGGGAATTCTTGAAGGTTACATTTTGGCAGCAAGGAATAAGACGCAAGAGTGACGAAAAAGAGACGGTGGAAGAGAGAAAAAAGAGAGAAAAGGCCCACTCGTGTTTTGTTTATATAAGATGGTGTAACACGTGACAGGCTCAAAACGTACTGCGCGGAAAATTTCATTCCACGCGTGCAGGCGATTTGATTGGTCGGGATTGACCAATCAGCGAGCTAGTTTTGAGGAGATTAGCCAATAAATGCTTGTCGTACGATCTCTATGTATGTATGTATGTATGTATGTATGTGATGGTGGTGATAATCACCACAACCTCATCGATGAAACGCTGAAATGATTGTGTTGCATTTCGGAGGCCAAAAGGCATTCGGGTAAACTCGTACAAACCGAATGGGGTTGTTATGGCTGTTTTGAGAATGTCGGACGGCTCAATTGGTATTTGATAAAAAGCTTTCAATTTAGTAAAGATAGTGGCACTTTCCAATGATAAAGCGAAATCTTTAATGTGAGGAATGGGATATTTTTCCGGTACGGTCTGAGCGTTCAAAAGTCTGTAGTCCCCACACGGTCGCCAATTGTCAGCATCACTCTTCGGGACCATATGAAACGGGGTAGCATAAGTACTGGAGGACGGTCTAATTAGGCCCAGTTTGAGCATATTTTCAAACTCGTCCTTAGCTACCCGAAGCTTGTGATGCATGGACTGGAGGTCCAGTTGTTTTGATTGTGTGTGTAGTATTAAGCTTAACAGGTTCAACAAGTGTGAAAAGTGATAGTAATGATCTATATTTAAGTAAATTTTCACAACCGTTTGCTCCGGGTATTAGCGCCGTTAGACCGATTGTGGAAAGTCTGGCTAATACTCCACGGCGTTGTATATCTGTGCGCCTGTCAGCGAGTGTTCGAGACGATAATTCAACGGATAAATTGAAGTGTGCCAGGAAATCAGCTCCCAGAATGGGTGTCTCAACATCGGCTATTGTGAAGGTCCAAATGAATTCTCTTCTTAGGCTGATGTTGAGTGACATAACACGCTCGCCATAGGTGTGCCGTTAGCAGCCTGTAATTTCAGTTGAGCTTCCTTAGGTGTTACTGTTAATCTGCTACAGTAGCTCAGTTGGTAATTTGAACGTCGGTTTCACTATTTTTGTTGGAGCTGACTTGAACGTCAGTGTCGTCAATTTTTTTTTGTGTAAACGTCGTGGTCATCATTTTTTGTGTGTGTTATTGCAAATTTGAACGTCGGGATAACCAATTTTGTTGGGGATGTGTGGTGTGTTAAAAGTTATCAGAAGGTTAAATTACTTGAAGATTCAGAAATGGGTGATAATTTTTCATCCACAACAAATAAACAATGAGCATTTAAAGGCAATCAATTGCAAAGAAAATTCAAGGAGAAACAATGGAATTAGATGTTTCAACAATAACAGGCATTTATATACGAATAACATACATATAGTGAATTTATGATTGATGTTTGAGTGTGACGTGATAGGAGAAAATGTATGGAATGACCATGTAATGATTTGGTGTCTAAGAGTTTACAGTTCAGGTTTGTTGATCAAATTAAACAAGTTAAATTCTGTAGGGTGAAAATTGTCACATATGTAAGTTCAAATGTTAATGTGTATGCGTGTTTTAGTAGTACTTGTTCGTTTAAAGTCTCAAGGAGTTATGCACCTTTAACTGTATTAATAATAGTTGGTTGATGAATACAATTTCTCCTTGGTAGTGAATTTTATCACTCCTTTTAGTAAATTGTAGATAGAGTTCTTGAGAGAGAAATGGTGATTACTGAGTCAGCAAGTTGACGCGCGAAAAGTTCGTTGGGTCAGTGTAATGAGACGCGTGGAGTTGTTTAGCATCTCATGAAGGTTATGTTACTGGATATTTATTGTATTTGAAATACTATTACGGCACAAGGCCAAAATGGGGGGGGGCAGGCTGGTCATCGCTAACTATCTTATACCTAGCTAATCTGATTCATCACCCATTCACACATTATAGTTTCCATATTCACCAATCAATCCTCAATCCACCACAATACCACATCCTCTCAAGGGGAACCCTACAAAACGCGCCCCACACCAAAAAATATAATGATATATATATATGTACTTAAAATTTTATGGATGAATAAAATGAGAGGGAAGGGCGATGAACCCAATAACAAACTAAAAAATTAACACAAAACAAACTAAACATAACTGATGTTAGTAGGGTCCGTCCAACCCTCAAAAACAGAGAGGCCGCTGTATTCTACCCAGGGGACAAAATCAAGAAACTCTCTCGCTAAGAGAGTGGGAAAAGGAGAAAATATAGACGAACATGGGAGATATAAAAGCTGATCCAGTCGAGATGAATAGGTGGCCAAAACACACTGGGGAGGTTGGGAATCTCGACTTGGATCATAACCAAAGAGATAGCTGGGAACAGGCCAGGAACAACACTTACTCACATTAACTAGGTACACAAAAATTTGTCTAACTTAACCAAGGGGAGGGCTCCGCAGGAAACCACCCCGATGTGACGTAGGTTGATCTAAAAGAGAAAATCAAGGCTAGCCCCGTTCAAACGAACCAAGCCCTCCTCTTTCACCCACCTTTCGCTGAAGACTGTCGAATGTAATCGTTTTCTATCAGTTCTAATCTTCATCTTGAGCTGATGCTCAAAGAATCGGATTAGATCCTGATGAGAAAGACAGATGCCTCGCAAGACTTCCTCCTGTCGCGTCGTCCAAATCGCCATTCGAGCCGTGGCCAGCAGCGTGAGAAACACCATTCGTTTCACCCCAGAACACGGGGGCGACACAATGTCACACGCGTATGCGCGATCAATGAGCTCGAAAACGAGAGGAGCCGTCAACTCGCCAACATGGTCCCATGAGGAGCGAAGCCGGCTACAATGGTAGAAGGCGTGCGAAGCCATTTCTTCTAAACCAAGGTTACACCGTTCACAGTCTGGCAAATCCGCCAAGCCCCATATGAAGGCCTTGTCATTGAGAGGCAGCCGATTCCGAATCAATCGCCAGGTGAGCGAAGACTCGGGATTACTAAGGTAATCCGCCGCTGGCGCCCAAGACCAGAAAGAGCGAAGCTCCTCCTCCGACATGTCGAGCCGCTCACGTAGAGAATCCTTCGCCACCCCCTCCACTAAATACCGATAGAAGACCTCCCTAGGCTGTGAAAGGTCACTGGACCGAGGAATGATCGTCAAAGCGTAGCGACAATCGCGAAGGAAATCCGATTGGTCTCGGGGCCTACGACGGCGCTCAACCTGCAAGATGGGAGGACTGATAGTAAGGAAAGGGAACACGTCCCTAACAATCCCCGCCATAATCGAATCTCCTGTCAATGCGCGGCGTAGGAAAGCCAAACACGAGGCGAGATTGTGGCTCGCCAAGTATGGTATTCCCAGCCCCCCATAATACGGATGTTGTGCACAGACTCGTCTGAAGACCCGATTCCTACGTCTCCTCCATAAAATGGAGGTTAGCGAGCGCTCGAGTGGCTTCCTTTGGTCGTCACAGAGAGGAAGTACGGACAATCGATAAAGGACAATCGGGAAAATGTATGTAGCACACACCTCTGCCCTGCTCTCACGAACAACCTCCATCGATGCCAAGTCTGGCAGATACGTCATCGGGGTACGCGGAAACCCTGGCTCGAGCCCATCCAGGAATGGCGATTCCACGTAGGGCTAGACTGCACGCCCTGTCCTTCAGCCGGCGAAGGAGAGGCTCCAACGCCAAAGCATAAAGTAGGGGCGACAGTGGACAACCCTGACGAACCAACCTAGACAGCGCAAAAGCGCCCGACAGCTTCCCGTTCACCTGTATCACAGCACTGGAGGAGCGATACAGGAGGCTAATCCAGCGGCAGAATTCGGGTTCGAAACCGGCGGCCTGCAGGACAGCAGCAAGATAGCGATGGTCAACCCTATCAAATGCCTTGGACTGATCTAAATTGATCAGCGCTGCATCATCGTCAGTCATTTACACCCTCTATGATCGTGCGGATCAGATGCAGGTTGCTCTGAATTGTTCGGCTCCACACAGCACATGTCTGCTCAGGACCCAACAGAGACTCGGCAACTGACTGCAAACGCTCCTGCAGGATCTTGGCCAAAATCTTTAACTCTATGTTTAGCAGAGTTAAGGGACCTTAATCGTCTAAGTGCCGCCAACACCCTTGCCCTTTTTCAACAGCGTGATCACACCCCTGGTGAATAGGTCGGGGATGACCCTCTACCGGAACCAGTTGTTAGACACAACAGTGAAAATCGGGACAAAGATGTGCGACAGCCTCAAGTACAATTCATAGGGCAAACCATCCAGACCGGGCGACTTGCCTCTGCCAACCTTCTTCAATGCTGCATTGACTTCGCCATCCGTAATCTCTCCCTCGCAGTCAGCCGCTTCAGTCGACGAAAGTCAGCCAAATAGCTACGAAACTCGTCCTGACGAAGACCAGTATCCTTGGTAAACCGGCTCTCGAAATGCCGCCGAAACGCCTCGCACATGTCGTCAGTGACCCGAAGAGTATGCCCCTCCGGGGATTTGACTTCACGGATGTAACGAACGGAACCTCGACGGATCTCTTTCTTGCGCAGATCTGCGCCCATGTTCACAGCTTCAGAAGACATCTTGCTTAACCTATGTCTAATTACCTGGCCCATGTAGTTCTCGCTACTCAAACGCTCCAGGGCCTCCCTAGCTAAGACTATCTCTAGGGGATCCCTCCCAGCCACCGCCCGGAAAAAAACTAGCCTTGTCTTCACCTTTTCAGCTCTATCTAGGGCGAGCTGTTTGCTGAAATCAGTGGTGAACGACCTAATCCTACTCTTAAGTCTCTCCCACCACTTATTCCGGATAACCGCCCCCCACTAGCTCCCGCTGCACTAAGCTCGATAGCTGCTCCTGGAAGTCCCGCCTGTCCAGTAAAGACAGATTGAACTTCCAGTACCCAGTCATTCTAGGCCTACGATCTAACGCCATCCGGGCACAAACGAGTTTGTGGTTCGAATAGCCTACCCAGTGGAACGTGGGACAATCTACAAGTGTACGCCGGCTCCTTTAACTAACATTCTGTCCAGGTAGCTAACCACACGGTCAAAAGGCCAATTAAGAGCCCACGTCCACATTCCCCCCCCCGGTGTGATCGACCCGGTATCTATCGACGAGACCAAACTCTTCGATCAGATCAACCAGGCTACGATCGCCCCTACACCCGCTAGCTCCCCGCCCCCTGTCTAACTTGGGGTCCAGGATGGTATTCCAGTCCCCCATTAAAACCAGGCGCGTTGAATCCACCAGAAACGGCCCCAACTGCCGAAAAAACGCGACCCGCTCCTCCCGGTCGTTCGGCGCATAAACCGCAACGACTCGGAATGAACCACTTTTCACGGCAATATCGGCCACGATAAACCGGCCCTCGGCATCGGTATGCACAAGGTCTACCTTCGCATCAAGAGTCCGCTTCACCAGCAAAGAAACTCCTCTGGAATGCCGGTCCCCATATGCTGAATAAACGACAAAGTCGCTCTCCAGCATACACGCATCGACACTGCAAACAAAGTGGGTTTCTTCGATCGCGGCAACATCCACGCCGAAGGACAAGAGATGTAAGGACCCCGACGGATTGTCCCAGGCTCCCTGTTCCCAACTCCGTCGTCATCCGACCATCCAAGACAATACCACCGACGTCCGTGGGGTAGATTAACTTAACTGCCCTATATAAAGAGGGATGGAGTAACAGGGACCCTCCCAGCACAAAAATGTCTTAGTTTTCTCAAATTAGAGTTTTCTTACTCGAAGACTCTAATATTAGGGAAAGCTTCCCTAGACTCAAATAAGTGGCTCCATACTTTTAAATACTCCCCAGTGTCCCTCACGCACACCTGGTGCTTGAGGAAAATTTCGGGGGTCTTCTACACTATTGCCGTCTACGGAGTCCGTTTTATAGAATAGTGCGAACAGCGCCTTTCTCTGTTTCGACAGGCCCTTTTTGTACTCCTCCCTGTCCACCTTGCAAATGAATTCAGGGCCTGCGAACATCTTTTTCTTTTTCTCCCTTGCACGATGGGGAGGGGAAGAAGTGGATGTGTGGGATGGAGTAGCTGATGAACTTAGGGAGGAAGTGAAGGGAGAGGGGGATGGAGTACGGGAAGGGGAAGTAGGGTGGCTCCTAACTTTGAGGGAGCTAATAGCTTTTCTTAGCGAAGCAGGGACGGAGAGTGACATGCTTCTGTCCATGCCCCTCTCCGCCCTGCCACGGCCAGAGTGACTTTGCTGTTGTTCATCTGTATCATCCTCCTTGCTCCTTTTCAGGGACGAAGCTCGAGGTGGGGACATTCTATCCACCTCCATTGGCGTATCTGTTTCTGACTGCTGCTTTTGTTGGTGGTGGTGGTGTTGCTGCCGCTTCTGTTGCTGTTATTGTTGCTGCTGCTGCCGCTGCTGCTGCTGTTGTTATTGTTGCTGCTGCTGCTGCTGCTTTTGTTGCGGCCGCTTCTGCTGGCCCTCTTTATGTTACTGCACCTCTTTTTGTTGTGGCCACACTCCTTCGGCTTTTCAGGGGGCGACTGCCTCTTTTCTTGAGCCATCTCTTTTTTAGGGTGAGACGATATGCTTGATGCTTTCCCTCCCTTGGTGACTTCTTTCCACTCTCCATCCGATTTCGAAGTCCCCTCCTCTCCTTGTCCTGCTGCTATTGTTGCTGTTTTAGCTGTAGTAGATGCTGGACGTGGTGGAGCTTGAACGCTTTTTTGCTAGGGCACTCCTTTTCATATGGCCCGACACCCCACATGACCAACACCATGGTTTTCTGCCCTCCACCACTACCAGCATCCTCCTGTCGCGGCAAACCAAGATGTTGGGAATCTCTTGAAAACCCTTCCTGTTCAGGGTTATTTGGATCTCCATGTCCCCCGTCTCAATGCCGGCTTTGCTAATGAAGGCCTTCACTTCATTTACTTCCCCAAATTTGGTGAAGAAGGCCCCCATTCAGTCATCTGGGATATATACGGGCACCCCATGGGCAGTCACTTTCGTCCTACGAGTGCCCATATATTGTTTGGAGTCTAGGAGACTTTGTGTTTAAGATGCTCCCCGCCAACTCTTTAGTCTGGTCTTCCGTTTGGAGAAGGATATCCCACAACGCATTTGTCCTTCTTGCGAGTATCCTCGGGTTGATATTCAAAGCTTTTAAAGCTTCCTCCATGCTTTCCCTGCTGACCCCAATTAATTTCCGGGTTTTAACATCGGAGGTCATCAGGGATATGGTGCGCGGGCTTACTGCGTCAAAAGCTTCCGTAATTGTTAGGAACTCATTTTCTTTGAATGACTGCTCATATTTTTTCCGCTGGTTGTCGTAAAAACTGCTAACCTTTTTTAGCGGCCTATTTTCGACCAGGCCGTTTTGGCTGGTGACACCGGATTTGGTACCGGTGTATCGTTGTTTTTGTCGACCATGATGGCGTAAAAAAACCACCACAGTCGACCAAATGAATGGTCACTTTTTTCTTTTTAAATGTTTTTAAGCACAGAACGAAACAACAAAAATATTCAAAAGCAAAAATAAAAAAGTACGGAGCAAACCAAAGACAGTAAACAGTTCAACCAAATACGAAAAATGTAAATAAAAACAGGGGGAGGGTAAAAAAACGAAAAGAAACAGAAAAGAAACGAAAAGTGTATAAATAATAATATGTACTACCAAGCAAAAACTGAAAAACTGAAAAAGGTTTTCAGAAAAGTAACAAAAATAAAACTTATCAATTGAAACAGTCACTTCTCAAATGCAGTAACGCTGGTCGTAAATCCACTAATGAAACAAAAGCCAATGGCGATTTCTCGAAGATTGTGCTACTGACTGTTCGAATCGGATTAAACGATCCTATTTCTTTATTTTCTGTGATTCAAACCGGCTCCAAAGCGTTTAGCGGGAAAACAGATTTGTAGAGAATTGCTACACTTTTTGTGCTGCCCCGACCAATGAGAAGTCAAGATTTAAAAGGTGAAGTGCTGATTGGTAAGAATGGGTTTGGTAGAAGAGTGTATTTTTATATGGGGGTGAGTAACAAATATGGATGATTCCATCAAGATCATTTCGTAATCACGTATAAGATTTCTTGTTTCATGATTAAAGACAGCAAGAAAGGTACCGTTGTTATATTTATTCAATTTTATTTTTCCTGAGTATTTTCGAATTTTTTTAATATCATCACCAGTGTTTTGGTGGCTAAGACAAATAATTGTATTTATCCAAAATAACGGTTTAACCACCAAAAAAAAATTATTTTGGACAAACATTATAATTTGTTCTTTTATTTCATCATCCTGTTGGATTTCGATCCATATTTGATCTACATTTGATCTTTAACTCATATATATATATATATATATATATATATATATATATATATATATATATATATATATATATATTATACAACTTTTACCATGCCTATGCAATATACTACCTGCACTCACACACACGTTTAACTCAAAATAGTACGCATTATATGTACAACGTTCAACTAATCATTTTCAAAACTCTTTCTCCAGTACGTAAACATATAAGCGCGCACACACACACACACACACACACACACACACACACACACACACACACACACACACACACGCACACGGGTGCGCGCGCAGAAATTAAACATGCAAAACAGGCAAAATACATTAGTACACACATTTACTGGAATGAAGTTTATATTGTCTATTTCATGAAACAAAAGTCCAATCCGGAAAAGGGCCAGGGGATATGTCGATGGGTCTTGACTGCTACTGTTATTGTAAGTGATCGATAAAACGAAATTTAGTGATTCGATAACCTGATTATATTCGCTGCTCACCTTTCTGTCAAAAAGATAAGTACAACAACAACAAGCTCTGTTAGTTTTGCGTTTTTATTTCATTTCTCCTTCCTACTCCCTTGTGTGTGTGTGTGTCTGTCTGCTCTACGCAACCGTTCTCTAGCGAAAAAAAAAGTCAGTAGCACAGATTATGATCGGCTAGCAGCATCTAAATAGCTATTCATCTGTTTCTATTGAGGCTAAGGACGCTTACACACTAACTCAACCAGTGTTATATATATATGTGTGCATTTGAATCAAAATATAAACACGGATACTTTCATAAATATAGCAAGAGAATGGAAAGGATGACTGCTTTTTGTGAAATCTCAAAAGGTTTGTATCTTTTTTGTTAGTTTTTGTAAATCACTTTTGTTGTAAGTTTTATTTTTAGTAATCATTTTCATAGTCAATTGTTGTCAGTCGGCCACGTTATCATTTATTGTTTCTACACGCAGACAGGAATAAAGACTTCGACACAAACTTATGTGTGCATTTCTTTATTTAAACTCACTTTTTAGTATAGTTTTAAAACTTGAAATCTAACGTAATATCCTCATTAAACTGCGTAATAATCTTAACTTTATATGTGAAAACACTATTGTTTTAATTGTATTATTTATCAATATTAAAATATCAACAAAACTCATCATGTTGCTAAAGAATCGAACTTATTCACCTCTACATCGTTCTATTCTGTAACTGCTCTGTGTAATCTATTCGCTAACGTGGCGTGATTAAAAACATCTTGGGTGTCATGATCAAAGGACATGTATCGCATATTCAGTGATATGACGTGATTAGATGAAGACATGTCTCTAATCACATGACTACTAGGTACACGTCGCAGAGTCACGTGACCAATTAAGTACTGATGTGGATTTGGCCAGGAAACACAAAAAGCAGCCTGTAAGTATCCAGGCTCATATCCTTCTTCCGAGCGGTCGGAAGTGGTCAGACTGAATTCACATCCGAATAAAGAGACTGTTCACAACCAAAAGAAAAATAACGAGTTGCATTGTTTTCTTGCTACTAACTGAAGATCGTTGATCAGTGTACAAACATTTGGTATTACATATCGTACCTTGATATTCGGCTTGCGTCCTGCCAAAAACAATTCAATAAAACTCAAAGGTGCTAGTCTAAACACGTTATTTTCTTTCAGATTCAACAGAAGAAAAATATAAGCTTAACATTTATTTTTTTTAAATTACTTTTAATCTTTCAGTGCAATTTTGAAATTAATCATGTTGCTTTTCGTAACAATGTTTGAAGATTTTAGAAAGAGTAAAGTTTGAAAATGTTCGAGTGTGAACCTTTTTTTAAAAGAATTTTATTTTATTTTTTATTCTTAGCAACTGTTAGATTATTTTTTATATGTATGTACAAAAAAGAACACAATTCAGATATCTCGCGTCGACTGACTACCGTTCAATATCGGCGGAGTATTATTATATTAATCTAATTTCATATTTCCCGTTCAGTTAGTAAAAAAAATCAAATTATTCATTACACATTACAAGTTTAATAAAAGCGTACAAAATAAAAATTGCATTCTTAAACTATTGGTTATATAAGATTAAAGGAAATTTAGTTTTAAACGTAAATAACAAAATTCTTGACTGATAGTCTTCTGTACTTCTTCGGATTTTAGTTTTACTTTTTCGCGCGCTTTTTCGAACATGGGTAGACAGGTGGAGAATGAGTGGTTTTCTACATTGTCCTTTGACTTTTCAGGCCACCATACGTAAATAAAAGATTAATTTTATTATGTTTTAAGTAAGAGGTAAGTATTACTTTTAGAAAATCCAGTTAATTAATCCTTAATTTTACTAACAGACTTTGAAACACATCTCTAGGACAAATATTGGATTTTAAAGAGAATTTTAAATTTGTTGTTTACATTTTTCATAAATCATGTCGGCTCGACGAGTGATAAAAGAAATGCCTAAAAACTTTATTTATATACGAAGATTATTTTTTCTTTTAATTCGGATTAGATTTAGACTATTTTCTTTCAAACAGAACCTATATTTAAGTTCAAAGAAGGCATTAAAAATATTACTAAAGTGTTTTTCGGGTTTTTAGAAAGTGTGTGGTGCCACCTAGAAATGTCAGAAAATGTCACCAGATAATTTTCCATCGAATAAGTTCAAATACATGTATTCAAAATTTGATCCATGTATTTATTGCAATCGAGATTAGTTACACTGATGAGTGATTTTATTTTCATTCATGTACATTCTTTAACAGAAGGCCTGCCAATGGACGGTGAGTAATTTTTTTATAGGTTGTGTCGAAGGACCTATTTTCCAGGCACAATTGTGTAAGTCAAAAGTTCAACCTCAAAAGTTAAAATCTAATGATTAAAAAATGATAATCACTGGCGAAGCGGATTTCCTTGATATTAGTAATTTTACACACGCACACAGATATATATATATATATATATATATATATATATATATATATATATATATATATGATAAAAAAATATAGTTTTAAGTTATATTTATAGGTAAAAGTGCTCTTTATTAAGGACAGATCGTGTGTAATGTCGACACTGAGATCAACACCAAGTGGCGAAAGTAATCAAGTTATATATGTGGGTTGGTAGATCGACTGTTTATATATGCTGGTCAATGGTGCATTATGGCTAACAAAGTCTGGTATTTCAGGTATATTGTGCTATCCTAGGATTAAATTATAACCGTTCTGATTATAATTTAAATTATTCTAAGGTCTGCAAAATAGAAATAACTATGGGCCAGAATGCGGTTATTTTATGGCTATTGTATGGGGTTGTTTGTTACATTTTAACTCATTATTTATTATTCATTACTTAGGGTATTCTTTTATTTATTCATTAATTATTCGTTGTTGAGCAACATTATTAAATTTACTTCGTTTCAGTTAGGCGTGCATTCGTACAGTTGGTTAAATTTTTTATTATTAATTTAATTCGTTTATTTTTTATTTCATTTCTCTTTTTTGAGAGTTTTGCTATATTATTTATTTTTCTAGTATCGGCTCTAGTTATATCCTTTGGTAGGGCTTTTACTACATAAAAAAAACTTCATTTGCTGTGAAGTTATCTTTCGGGTTTCTTCTGTTAAAAGGAGTTAAATGGATGATGTTTAGTCTTGCTTCCTGTTGTTCCGTAGACTTACAGTCATGTTCGTTTGTGTGGTTACCAGTTGATCCGACGTGGAAGTTGGTTGGAGTAAAGAAACAAATTAGACACTTGTTTGAAGAAATGACCAAAGATTTATTTTAATTTACATGATATGAAAATGTCTTTTATAAGTCGTATAATATTGCGTTCGAATGTACGGTGTATGGGGTATGAAATGAGAGCGTAAAAAAGAAGTATGCTTAACCGGGCTGACTGCTAGTCGCGTTCTCTTTTTATGTTCACAGGAGGTCGGTTTCACATTCTAATAGTCGGACGAACAGTCAGTCGTGCTCTCGGATAGCCTCTATGGTTAGCATGTGTGTGTGTGTATTCTCTGTCTCTCTTTCTCTATCTCTCTTTCTCTCTCTCGCTCACTCTCATCTCTCTCCGCAGTCCGTCTTATCTTGTAGCGTATATAAGGGAAACACACGCATATAATTGTAGACATCTTTGGCAAGGGAAAGTCGCATCGATAATGGCCAGCAGTTTGGTATATTAATTTAAAAATTAATTTGAGTAGAGTGCAGCGTGTGTGTGACGTAACTAGACGAAAAATAGGGGTGTATTTAGAGATGTATGTTTTCTAATAATTGTATAAATTTGGCTTTAATTTGTTATCTCTAACGATGTGTAAATTGTGTTTTTCTACAAAATATACTCCCTTATCGGAGAAAATGTTGTGTTGAGAATTTTCTCGAAATAAAGTTACCAAGAAATCGTACAGGGAAAGGAAAAATATGAATTGATTTGATTACAGTGTATAGAAAATAGTGATATAGAAAATATTGGATATAGAGTTAGCCAAATGAGTTAATTCGAGAGCATTTACTGTCCAAAAGGGTTTGTTAAAATCATGCCTTCAAAATCGGTTTGAGAGTAGTGAGTTATGTTTGAAACTGGTATAGTTTGTAGGTAGCTTGCTGCTTGGAGATTATATAATGCTTTGGAAAACAATACAGTTTTATCTGTTAACCCCTCAAGTCTATACTTGAGGGATTGAAATTCAAAAGGTTGATTATCGTATGACTTGAATCTGTTGGGCTAATGGAAGCGTCGGCCTGATCTTGTGTGTTTGGTATGATCTGTAACATCTTCCTTCGGTTGATCTGTGGTAAGAGTTCGTGGTTTTGTAGTTTGTTTCGGTGAATCGACATGGGCGGATTTGATTCGGCCGATTGATGTGTTGTCTGTACAACCATTTCGTTCGATGGTGAAATATTTATCTCCCTAATCGATCACTTGGAATGAGCCGTCATATACCGGTTGAAGTGGTTTTTTTACGCTGCCTCTTCTCACAAAACCAAAATTCTTCGAGAGAAGACCTTTGGGTATGTGTGTATCTTTCATGGCCTTTCTGGGTGTTGTGAAAGATAGGTCAGTCATTGATCCTTTTAAATTTTTCTAGAAACAACTGTCCTGGCAAAAGCAATTGAGTTGCAAAATCCAAATGCCTGATTTATCGGTGTGAATCTTTGTCCGTTGTTGTTTGTATGTTAGAGTTTTGTGGTCTGTGAAGATTGTGAAATGTCTTCCTTCTAATATGTGCTTGTAATGTTTGACAGTAGCGTATATTGCTAGTAGTTCTCTGCCAGAAGTGCTGTATTTTTTTGTGCAGGAGACAATTTCATTGAAAAAAATGATGTAGGTGTTGTTTTTTCGTTCTTCACATTTTCTGATGTATCTGTTGCAACGGATAATTTCGCCGCTAGACTGATGTATTGCAATTTAGTGCAATTCTGTAATTTTTCTTTGGCTTTGTCGAATGCTACTTTCGCCTTATTAGTCCACTGCATATGTTTCTTTGATTTGCTTTTCAGCAGTTTTGTCAATGGTGCGAGTAACTGTGAACAGTGCGGAGATGAAACGTTGGTAGTAGTTCAGCATTCCAATAAATCTCCTCCGTAATTGTTTGGTGGAGTTTGACATTAGAAAAGAACCTATGCCATCTACTTTCTCAGGCAAAGGTGTTATGCATGTGTTATCTATCCTGTGACCTAGAAAAGCTAAAAATGAGACACGAAAAATGCATTTACTGGGATTGATTTTTAATCCGAAATATTGCAAACGTTGTAGAACGTATAGGGTGTGAAACTCATATTCTTTTTCGCCGGTACTAGCCATAAGTACGTCGTCTATGTATGCATACATAAAATCTAGTCCGCGAAAAACTTTGTCTATGAAACACTGAAATGTTTGTGCTGCTTTTTTGAGGCCAAAAGGCATTTTTTTTTTTAATCGAAAAGACCAAATGGTGTTGTTATGGCTGCCTTTTCGATGTCTTTTTCGGTCACGGGAATTTGGTTGGAAGCTCGGATCAGATCTATTTTAGAGAATACTGTTATCTGTAGTAATGCGGAAGTAAAATCCTGTAGATGTGCGATGGGATACCTATCCAGTGTTCTTCAGAACTCGGTAGTCGCCACAGAGTCTCCATTCTGGGCTGTTTCTCTTTTACACCATGTGTAACGGCGATACCTAAGGACTACTGGTCAGACGGATTACATTTAAATCCAGCATCCGTTGAAATTCCGCCTTGGCGATTTTAAGTTTATCTAGTGATAACTGTCGTGATGCTGCATGTACTGGTTGACCAGTAGTGATCATCCGACGCACCGAATTAGGTTTTGAATTTTTATTCCGCGTCCCTGGATTGGTTATATCTCCGAATTTCTTTATCAATGCTCTATAGATGTTGTTATCCGTTGTTTCGGCTAACTCTGATTTTTCGGTCAGTGATGTGAGAATCTTGACTGTATCTATGGGTATCTAGCCACAATCGTCGTAGTAGGTATTCATCCATAGTGTTGCTACCTAAAAGGTTCTGCATATGTCTTAGTATCTGTGATGGTGATCTGTCGCCGATCTCTATGTCCCCAAAAGGTTCCCGTATTTGGGCCTGGTCTGATTTTCCGATTCTTTTTAGGATGGCTGTTTTTAGATTGTAGTACGGATTTGTGATCGGGGTGATGTCGTTAACCTCTGTAGCTATATCCTCTGGTAGAGCCTCTACTACATAAACAAATTTCATTTGCTGTGAAGTTATCTTTCGGATCTACAATGAGGCGTGTACTTAGTTGAACCAGGCCCAAGGGTTTCTTCTGTCAAAAGGAGGTAAATAGATGATGTTTAGTCGTGCTTCCTGTTGTTCCGTAGACATGTCTAAAACTGACAATGAAATGTCTTCCATTTTTACAGTCATGTTCGTTTGCGTGGTTACCACTTAATCCGAGGGGAAAGTTGGTTGGAGTAAAGAAACAAATTAGACATTGGTTTGGAGAAATGACCAAAAATTCATTTTCATTTACAAGATAAGAAAATGTCTCTGGTCGTATGGTGTAGTATTCGAATGTATGGTGTGTACGAGGTGTGAAATGAGAGCGTGAAAAAGGAGTATGCTTAATCCGGTTGACTGCTTGTTGGCTATCGGTTTGGGATTGTTGCATTGATAGTGGAGTCCGTTCTCTTTTATGTCCACAGGAGGTCGGTTTCACATTCTAATAGTCAGACGCACAGTCAGTCGTGCTCTCGGATAGCCTCTATGGTTAGCGTGTATGTGTGTGATGTCTCTCTCTCTCTCTCTCTCTCTCTCTCTCTCTCTCTCTCTCTCTCTCTCTCTCTCTCTCTCTCTTAGCTCTCTGCTCTCTCTCCGCTGCCTGGCTTTTCTTATAGTCTATATAAAGTAAGCGTACGGACGTAGTTGTAGATATCTGTGGCAATCGATAGTCGCGTCGATAATGCACAGCACTGTGGTATATTTATTTAAAAATTATTTTAAGCAGACTGCGGCGTGTGTGTGACTTAGCTAAACGAAAATTGGTGTTAGAGATATATGTTTTCTAATAACTGTATAAATTTGGGTTTAATTTATTATATCTAACTACGTGTAAATTGTGTTTTTCTGCTACACTCTCAGATGATTAAAAGAGAGTAGTTTAGTTTGGGAGATAACGCACATAATGCAATATACTTTAAACAAAGCCGATACTTTAAACTAGGCAAATACATAAGATAGCAAAACTCTCAAAAAAGAGAAATGAAAATAAATTAAATTAATAATAATAATAAATTAACAAACTGTACGAATGCACGCATAACTGAAACGAAATAAATTTAATAATGACACTCAACAATGAATAATTAATGATTAATTAAAAGAATACCCTAAGTAATGAATAATAAATAAGTTAAAATGTAACAAACAACCCCATACAATAGCCATAAAATAACCGCATTCTGGCCCATAGTTATTTCTATTTTACAGCGCTTAGAATAATTTAAATTATAACCGTTCCTGCCTATCCTAGGCAGGAACGGTTATACAATATACCGAAAATACCAGACTTTGTTAGCCTTAATGCCCCATTGACTAGTATATATAAATAGTCGTGCTACCAACCGACACATATGACCTGAAGATCAAGAATGAAAAAGACTGACGCCACTCGGTGTTGACCTCACTGTCCTCTCTCTCCTTCTCTCTCTCTATCTCTATCTATCTATCTTTCACTCTTGTTCTCTCAGTCTATTGTTTCAAATTAAGAGTGAAAAAATATCTTTTTGAGATAAAATAAAAAAGATTTTCCAGCAAGCTGCAAACTTCGTAAGAATTGTGATATTTCCACTTACAATGTTTATCTTTAATTAATGGCAATTGAATTATCAGTACCTTTAATATATTTTATGCATTATTTTAACGTTAAAAGTATTTTAAAGATAGTATGCCTTTGATGCCAAAAATACGATCATAACGAATGGACCACTTCAGATGCATATAACTAAGAATCATTTACGTACTTAGTGTGTTTCAAAAACTTAAGTATCATTAAACTTTATAAATTATAAGTAACCAAGAAACAATACTACATTCGATAATCAAAGAGTATCTCTTGAATCAAATAAGTATACAAAGTACAGATTTTGTGTCCGAGACGCACAGAAAAATCGATTAAACAAAAGATTTGTCTTCTGTGCTTGTTTGTCAATTTCCCTCTTTCCTGCCTACGAATGTTAAAACTTAAGTAACCACTGTCTATTAATTTCATTTTAGCGTTATTTTATGTCTATTTTGCCTAAGTTTGTTTACAAACAAGAATCTACACACATGCGCGCACACTCACACATACATGCAAGTATAATCTATTGACCAGCCTCGGAAAGTTCCTCTCGTCTTTTATTTGTTCTATTCTCTCTGTTTTGTTTTCTTTTCAGTTTGGAACAATACTCTTTGATATATAAAGCCATGGTGCAGATTGTCTAAACGCTTAAAAACAAGTTACGGCAGTAAACTAACAGATGCGCATAACTAGCCACACTCTACATAAAATGAGCCAAAGTTAAAGAAAGATCAATAGAATTGAGCAATGGATTAACCGTGACCTGCTTGCAAGAGTTATCAGCGCGAAAAGTGGAATCTGTGAGCAGAGTTCAAGATCCGACCCTGTCTAGTCTGCTGCGTTCACTTTCTTACTAAAGCCATCTCTCCTCTCCACTCATGACTATAGATTAAATAGCAGGGTAAACTAGACTCTTTAGTCTTTAGGTAGCAACTACTCTGGGAGAACACAAGGGGAAACTACTCTACTACCTTTCCCAAAAAGTCATGGTGTGACACAATGAGACCCCGCTCGAGTGGTTAGAACACCCACTTAGTCAAGTGGACTATAAATGCTTTTATTTGGACCTGAATTGACGACGGTTTTATGACTACTGATAGTGTCGCTAGTAAAATGGAGATGAGAGTCTATCGTGAGAGAAGACAGGAGTAGCAGTGAAAATGTCCAAAGTATCACTTAGCTCCCCCAGACAGTGTCAGGTAAACTGATCCATGAATAAATAACCCTGTTTATCGGAACCAACAGACTTATTTTTCTCAACAAAGTGATATCTCGAGACGGACGTATTAAATTCTTCTCTCCACATGCGATACCTCGCTTTCGGTGTATTTATTGATCGTATACCGGGCCTTTCCCAGTTTTATTCACACCGACGCAAACAAGAATCGAACCAGGACGTATGGTAGAAAAATTGAAGAATCCGTGCGTATGTTCACAATGGCAACTCCCAGATGATAAAGAAAAAGGGTCTATGGGGAGCCATGATCGATAACGTCTTGAAGGAACATGACAAAAATGTAAAAAAAAGCATAAAAGAGAATCGTGCACTTTACACTTTGAGGCCAACGCACGATTATAAATGAAAAAGAAAAAGTATTCTGACAAACCATTTTAGCTTTATATGTGCAAACACGATTTTAGTGGATTAACCGATATAGTGTGAATATTTAGTTGCTAATTACATATGACATAATCTATAATCAACGTCAGCGACCAGCTATAATACTCTTAACTAAAAAGATTATAGCATTTTGCTAATTATACCAAGTACTGAACTTACTATCAAATATTTTCATGTTTTCAACTTAATGCAAAATTAAGCTGATTCTTGAAAAATAATTATTTTGAAACAAGTGGTATTTCATATTTAACATGTACGCTGATTGCAAATGAATGGAGAAATTGCGTAACACTTTTCTTGAAGAAAATTATCTTTACATTCTGCATGCGATAATAGACATTTGAAAATAATTAGTAGTGCTGAAAGCAAACACACTATCGTTGTGCCTACTGAACATATATATAGTTTTAAAAATGGAAACAGTTTTTTAGTCCGTGCGAATGATGGACAATGAGGGTAGAATATTTTAATTCCATTTTTGATGTTTAGGAGACATAGCGTGTAAGTATGTATCGAAACGTCGTGAACGTATCATCTAAAATAAAGATATTCGCCTGAAGGTAAAATACATAATACTAGTCTTGTGCCAAAATGCTACAAGTATGGCGCATCCGTGAGGATCGAACTCACTACTAACAATTTGCAATATTAGTTTGCTAACAATTACACCACAATAATCTTCCCTCCTAGAGAACTAGTAAGGCTACTAAACGCTGTTAGCGTTAAAACAGCTTCTTTCATCATCGTTGAATTTTTGCTGTGCTGTTGGATTTGATCATTTATATAGAGACTGTGGCTTTTCAGAAAATTCATAAAAAAATTCTATATAACTTCTGTAAAAGAATTGAACTTTGTAACATCTCATAATATTATACGATTTAGCGCTGTTTTTTTTTCGTTTTGATGATATATGGACTTTGAATAGGAGATGACTGACCATTTATATGGAATAGCTTACATGGCTTTATGGTTCTGAAATGCTTATTTTCCTCTAATTTATATTTTGGCTGATGCAAGCAGGACCCAGGAAATCATATCCTGGATGGTAAGGTAAGGTTGAGCGTGATCGTGATAATGAATGAGGCTCGAATTACTTGCTTTCACTATTTTGTACACTTTTCTGCTTGAAAATCGATCGAGTTGATTGTTGAAGGCTGCCGTTTCTTTACTGACAAAGGTAGACATTTCCTTGTGATATGAAGTATTTGTAATATTGTATTTGAAATGCTTAGTTATGGTTAATTTAGCTAGTATCGTCTACTCAGTTGGGATGATGACAGGAGGGGGGGGAGTTGAAATAAAAAATATCAAAGTTCGAAACATCTCGTCCTTTAAAATCAAGTTTTCTGGGCCGTGGTTTATGAAAAAGTTTTGATTGGTTATTTATTTTATCTGATGAACAATTAGACATGTTTTTTAACATAACACTTTTATGTCAAATTTTCCGGTTAATCCATAATTCCACATTTTTTATTCCACATATACCGGTGGTCCTGAAGAGTTTCTGGATCGAACTATTTGCCAAAATCAATCATTTAATAACTAAACACCAGAATACTGTGAAGCGAGTTTGGCCGATAATTTTTTTAACACACCTCGTATATCTACACGTTCCAAATTAATCTATGTATATAATCTCCACTCGAATTACAGTAGAGAATGTAAAGAAGAAAGAATTGACTCTTAAATATCAATTTTGAAGAACATCGAAAATTCATTATCAGAAGTGAGATAATGAAATCAACCATAGAAGACTGAAAGGTGATTGTATCGACTTCTCTAAAATGAATTCAAGGAATCACAATGAATAAAAAAAAGTTTCTCTTGCAAAGTTAATACGTAAAATTCATTATTGTATTATGTTTCTGTAGTATTTTATCATAATTTTGAAAAGCTGCCGATGAATACTTGCAAAACAGATATTAAACCTAACTTATTATGCAGACCTTATTACGTGTGACCATAAACTGACTCGGTCCCAGATAGAGATTTCGTCACGTCGCTGAATACCATCTTGTCTGTTCACCAACTGCAATCTGGTTACTGGCATAAGGCAGAACTGTCCCTTGGTCCCTGGCCGAGGAGATCCACTCAATGCTGAAGTTGGGTCTGCTGGATCACAAGGAGTTAAGTACGTTGTGTATCGTAATTTTTTTTCTAAAAGTAACAAAATTATGCCGTGGTAAATTTTAATAGATCGTCTGCTAATGCTGTCTCAGGTTTCCTCAGATGTCGAAATCAAAGAAGAAATGTCGCAACACCGGATTTGATGATAAAAGATTTTATTTTCCTTCCGCTAGACGTTACAGCATCAAATAAATAAAAAATAAATGCTTGGAGAAAGTTCAAACAAACAAAAAAGTATTAACAATTAAATTCTTAGCTATGACTTTCTTTCGGATCCACGAGAGACAAAAAATAGAGTGTTGTCAAACTTCCCGAATTAACCTAAGTTCACGAGAGAAACAGTCTAAAATTAGCAATCAGCAGCAGCAGTTGTCTGGTTCATTGGGCAGCTGCGGTTCTGTTCAAGACGAAAACTGTCTCTATTTCTCTCTCGAATTAAAACTCGAACTACTAACTCTGGGCGACTGCTATTTGCTGTTTATATAAAAAAAATTACATTTTTCTGGAGAAGGGCAGAACGCGATGGAGCGATTCACACCAGTTGGAAAATATTTTCCCAATATTAGGTTCTTTGTCCTCCCCTTAACCGATACGCACTAGGGATTTTGGTTTTGTCCGACTAAGAATTTCACAGTAAGTATTGGGATTTTCCTAATTATATTTGGTAACGAAAATATTGTGACGCCGGCAAGAAGAAAGGAACACAAACACAGATGAAAATGTTTGAAAAAACTTGTATTTGTAGGAAAAGAGAGGAAAGTTTCTTGCAAACAGTCGGGTTTGCGGAACTTATCTGAAAGATGCGTCCTTTTAACAATTTTACATTTCCTGTGTCGTTTTGGCTGGGTTGAAGAAATAGAGCCTTGACTTCTGAGCTTCAGTTGCTGTCTAAATCCTCACACGTGTCCTGGTATTTAGATGACAGAGAGTGCAGACGGGGAACGTGTTGTCTCTGAGGATCCCAACAAGCAAAAGAGGAAGAGAGTTCGTAAGACCGCTCTCGTGGGGGTTTTGTGAAAATCTAAAAAGGTAGCTTGTGATTGGTTGTTTTTCATCCAATCACAGGGCACCCAGTTAGCGACTCCGTAATAATTTCAATATAAGATCAACTGGCTTTGCCTAACAGTTATCGGCATAGTATTTTTTTATTTCTTCCTTTTCTTTCCTTCCCGGTTTTGTTTTTTCGAAAATAGGTTATCAGGAAGCTTTGTTCAACACTGTCCTCAATTACTGATAGGAACGTATTTTTTACCCGGAGATTTAGATAACTGAACAAACTCCAATAACTAATTGCACGTACACACATTCCGTACCTGTTAACATTATATTTTCTTTCGTTCAAATTAACAAATCGAGTTTCGAATCCCGAAGGAAACTTACATTTTCAAAATTGTCGTTCTTTTTGCTTTTATCCACACTCCATATTGGTACAAGTGAAAATGCTCTTTTCCAGGTCAGAAAGCAAATTTTAAATTACCTAATATTAAATATAATTCTATTTTCTACTATTTTATTATTTATGTTATTTATTTATTTAGACGTCAAATATATATTCTTAGTTTTTTTCTTACTGTCTAAGAGAAATTGTCTTTCCTGAGGAGAGACATTTTTACCAGTCGCTATAACGACCGTTGCATTTACTTTCATAATCTAATATTAGTAAGTTAAGAAAGGAAAAATAAATGAAAAATGAATGAATATTTCTAACTGAACAGCATTTTTCTTTCTACGTTTTTTGCTTACGTTGACTTTAATTTTATAAAAGTTGATTTAATAGGGATTAACTTAAAGACATTCCTTTTTATTAGTGTTTATTGTGATATATTATTATTACTTATAAAATCACTCTTTTGTTGTATACATGCACAAGAGAAAAAGAGAAAGAAACTGCAGTAGTAGGTGGTAAGGAAGTACATTTCCATTGCACAATGAATGATAAGCTCTGATGCTTGTGGGAAGTTTTGAGGAGACTAGAAAATTCGTCTCTTCCGCCACATTCCTACAGTTTTTTTTAACTGTAGTCCTTCCCCGTGTGAAAATGAGCAAATACAATCTTTTCCAACTTTCTAATAATCTAACTCCTAGTTTTTATTTATCGTTTACTGCATTTCCTTCGTTTTGAAAATGGTGGGAAGAACAAATCTCACTAAAGTAGAACAGAAGATGAATAATTTGACTTATAAAGAGAACATCGGTAGGTTATTAGTGCTAGAACATAAAAAATTTGAATGACCTATAGCCATCATTAATAACTATTTTAAAGAATTCGGAATTATGAAGGCCACTCAAAATAACCATCATCACCTACTTCGAGAAAGATAAAATAAGTGAATTATGCTTTAGGGGCCTTTGAAATCTTAATATCGCTTACATAAGTGCCGGGCATGTTTTCACTAAATCGAACAACCTAGTGTGTCAATTTAGCAAAAAGCAAGAAGAGCACGGAAAATTAGGTAATGGCGAGAAGTTCAATCTAAATGGTTCAAATAGAATATAATGCTATTGGCACAATCTTCAGAGGAAGCATCACAATTTTTTCAACATCCATTTAAGAGAGCGTTTTCAGTCAAAAACAACATTGAATTTGTGTTAATGGAAGGCAAGCAAAATGCTAATCTTTACATAGAAGCGTTAAAAACGGGTATTGTTCCATTTGCCGACCGGCATTATGAAATAACTGGTGTGTCCTAGTAGTCATTCCCAATGCTAATGTCACCATAGAATGAATTGAACGTGAATGTAACACGATTATGAACTGGCCAACAAACTCTCCTGATTAAGATTTAATTGAGTATATATGGGATATCCTTACAAAATGTGTCTATGTGCACATAAGGCAGTTTGAAAAACGAACAGCTTAATTTACTTTATAAAATAAATAAATAGCGTATTCTCAATTGTAAGATTGGTGAAACATAATCTATCTCATTGCGTTTGGTCCTGTATCTAAAATAAATAAATATAAAAAAGTATGTTTGCCTAAGTATCTTTCTTACTCAATATATAGTAATTGTCAATCCAAATTTAAAATAAAGTATGCTCCGATTTTACGAAGTATTAAATAAAGTTAACATGCGAATTCTAATAAAAAATTTCATAATATTTAATAGTAACAAAATACACGCAAAAAAGTAATTTGTTTATTTAGTTATAACACTATTTTCATTTTCAGATTACTGGCACGTCTCACAGGTTGTCACAGTGCTGTGACGAAAACCTGTCAGGTGGCAGTGGAATGGAAGAAGAGAGAGACAGCCTTACTTATGATCCTCTTTCTGAGGATGGCGAAAATGTGAATGAGCCGGCAGCTCGACAAACCGAGCTACATGTTTGGAGGTCTGTGCCATTTCTTGGAGTCTCAGGTCGATATCGCTTCCAAAATAACAACGCCTTACATGACAAAAGAACAACATCTCTTCCACACTTCCCACTGGGATTCGAACTCCTGCAAGCCGAGGATGATGCAGATAACGTTCGGTAAGTTTGAATTCTAATTTATTATTGAAGCATGGTAATTAATTTGTTGAGTTTCGTGCTAAAGACTCAAAGTGATTACAGTCCCTACTCTTCGTTGCGGTAATCCTTACTGAAGCATCGTACGAACTTCAACTTTGCTAATTTTTAACAAAAAAAAAATCTGATAATGAATCTATTTACTCGCGAATATCGATATCAATCTATTAAATTTTCTCTCGCACTCACAACATACGCTCTACACACGATACATATTCATTAAGCTGACAACAATAATATATTTTAAGTAGTTAATTATAAACAACAGGCAATTTGAATATTACAAGAAAATATCTTTATTATTTTATAAATAAATAATAAGACGAATGAGAGTCAAATATGTTCAGCGTCATTTTTGTTGGTATAATTTGCTTTTTACTTTATCAGGAGCGCAATGCGTTTAATGATAGTAACAGTATTGAAAGAATTTTATTATTCAAATTTAAGCGAACTACTGCCGATAATCACTACGCATATATTACATGTATGTTTTGCTTAAGAAATTATAAAAACCACACGCACACAGACAGACACACAGACACACACACACACACATATATATATATATATATATATATATATATATATATATATATATATATATAATTTCATTATAAAAAAAATTATATAGGTACCTTCGAAGACTCTCTAAAAGTAACCATACATGATAAAAAAAGCACAAAGCTTAATAAAATCAAAGTTTTATCGTCAAAATCTTTATGTTAGTATTAAGAGTAAAGACAAAAGGATTGCTTGATTATTAAATTATATTTTTTATTCATTTCTTATTTTTCTTTTTTTCTTTTGTTTTTTTTAGAAAATCTAATTTATTGGTAATTTTCGAGCATTTCCTCAACAAACGTCTTCGTAAATTAGAGTTTTCGCTATTTCTAAATTACTTTAAGCAATGAGAATATGGTGATTGTGGGATACTTTTTTGGTTGGGGTTTAGGCCTTGAATAGATTAACCCACACAATAGAATAGACATGAAATAAAATGAAATAAAATAAATCAAGTATTATAAACAACAAACGTTTTATATTTCAAAATACAAATTGTTAAAGTCAGTGGTAAATGTTCTTTGAAGGATGAATGTATATGGAAACAAAATCAAGTCCAATTAAAGAGACGAGTTAAAAGAAGTAAGTTTAAGATAATATAAAATTTGTGATCTTCTTTGGGTTTATGTGTGAGGTGGTGAGAGAGGTAAGCGGAGATCTTTTTAATGTTTTCCCCTCTAAGTTTTGATTGAAAAAGAGGTCTCTTTATACCTGTTCTCGGGATCAAAAGAGCTCAGCCGAAATCATTTATTATTTGGGCGCGAACACTTTTGGCTGGCTAAGGCTTTTTATTTATTAGAATTTCTTATTTATTAATTTTTAACCGGAACAAATGCGAGGAGCCTCATGCACACAAACCAGTTTATGACATTATCTCTTTGAACGTCTTAGGGTTAACATCCGATTCTCTGTGTTTATTTAGTATCACTACAAGAATATCCAAATTTGAAACTTGCACTTAAGTTGCCAGACTCGAGAAAGTTATTCTAAATAGCTGGTTACATTGAATTTTTTTTTTTTTTTTTGCCACCGAAATACTAACCTCCACTAGTTCATATAAGAATTACTACTGGTTATGATTTTAGTTACTAGTATTTTACTCTCTCTCTCCCTCTCTCTCTCTCTCTCTCTCTCTCTCTCTATATATATATATATATATATATATATATATATATATATATATATATATATAATTATACATTATAAATAGCACCCATAAGTGCTACTATCCTTATCAACGAACCATCATTTCCCGTGTCATCCTCCCAAAATTCATGCAATAAACGTTTTTAGGGGATTTTAAGTTTGTCTTTATGCTTATACTTGAAGAAAAGCTCGTTTTGTTGGTTTAACAATTGGTTAGCATTTGTGTACTTGAATATTGCGATTTTTTTCTGTATACACAGATCGCATTAGTCCCGGAAGTTGTTGGGGGTTCTGGACTGATAGATCCCATTTGATTATTGGCGTGAGGTTATTATCCTTAATTTTCCAATAATGCTTGTATAGAGCGGTTTGGTTTCTCAGGTTAATATTTGAGAATGAATGTCGGTGGGTGCCTTTGTTTCCAATTTCTAGCGGATATTCCTATGTATGTCTGTATGTCTTTGGAGAAAATGGTAGCCTGGTATACCACGTTTTCCGAATTACTGGTGTCTTTGACTGGGCAAATGTTTCCGGTTTTACCCTTGCCGATTTGCTGTCTTGGGATGCTTTTGCCGATGTATACCTTAAACATGTTTCCAAACAAACACATAGCATTTCCATAATCCATAACTTTTACTCTTTTTCAAGATAAATTTCAACTTCCCAAAAATCCATATCAACTATTTAAGAAATCGAGCGACAACTCACTTTGCGTACACACTTCCACCAACCATTCATATATTATAAAATCCCACAATCCATCAACCGCAAATTACCCGACATCTTTTCTTCTGAATGTATTTTCAATGAATCCTAAAAACGATTATGAAACATTATGAAGGAACAGCAATTTTTCAGCAAAACATTCGCAGCATAATTAAATAAAATTTTAAAAAACGTGACACAAAAGAAACATTATTAGTTCAGTAAAAATATAAAATAGAATATAGATAAAATATTCATCAAACTCAAAGACAATAGTACACAAAATCAAACCAAATGTATAAGATATTGATCACTCTAAAGCTCATCTATAACCACACTGAAAATATGCTGCAAATTCTAAAATATAAAAAGTTGTTGAGGGTGCAAAGAAGTCCCTCAGACAAATAATAAAAGGAAAATACACTACAAATAAAGCAAAATAAACTTTTGTTTATTTTCGTAAAAAAAAATATAAGAATTATTTTTTTTGTACAAAAATGAAATTGTCCTTAAAGCAGTGGAAGAAAAGGAGAAAGAAAGGCACTGGGAATGTGAGAGGGAAAAGGTAGGACGATGTGTAGCGAGCGAGATGAAAGAAAGAGAGGGTGAAGGAATGTTCACTGATACGCGATACTGCCTGTTGTGTGAACTGCTGAATTCTGTGTGTGTGTGTGTGTGTGTGTGTGTGTGTGTGTGTGTGTGTGTGTGTGTGTGTGTGTGTGTGTTCGAAGCTGTCCGTGTCGCTTTGATGTCGGCTTGTCGCTGTTCTCCCTCTGGTCTGATGAGAGTTTCTACCTTCCTTATATCTGAATGATGAGGCTCCGGGGAGATTAAGAAATGGTTTTCTTATGTCGAGCCCTGATTGGTCAATAAATCATATTTTTTTTACCACGTGGTGTGCTTTTCACTACGTCCGAACTTTTGAGTGCGCCGTTCTTGTTTTTGACCCCACAGGTTATGGTGAGGAGTGAATTCCCGCGCAGTTGTATTTTTTTGATACCCGTGGTGTGAATTAATTTTTATTGTGTGTATGGAAAATAAAATAAGGAACAGCACAATACTCCCCCCCCCCCCCGATTGGAAAATATATGAAAGATACATATGTTTTTCAATATGTGATATATTCTTTAAAATGTTTCGGCCAGTGGACTTTTCTGCCGGTTTTCGTTGTAGGTGTGATGTCAGTATTTAGTTTTTCAGCTTCCTCATTTTCTGTGTGAATATGTGTTTGTGGAGGTATTGTATGAGGTTGTTCCTCGATGTACGCTGGTTTAATGCGATCAATACCGATATTATCTTTCTTTTCTTTTCTCATAATAGTAAAATATTTTTCGTGCCTGTCCAGAACTTGATATGGTCCTGAATAATTTGGACAGAGTGGTTTTTTAACCGCGTCATTTCTGATAAATATATATTTGCAGGTGTGAAGATCGTTTGGGATGTAAGTTTGTTTCTCTGTTTTCCTGGTTGGTGCAAAGTTGAGAAGAGACATTTTATGTTTTAATTCTGTTACAAACGTTGTTGTGGGTGAAATGTCTGTCTCGTGATTAAAATACTGTCCAGGTAGGGTTAATGCTGATCCGAAAACTACCTCTGCAGGTGTGCTTTGCAAATCTTCTTTTACCGTGTTTCTTATCGCTAAAAGAATTAGTGGTAAATTGTCTGTCCAGTCCGCATTATTTAAATTCATAGCTAGTGAAGCTTTTAACTGTCTGTGGAATCTTTCAACCATCCCATTTGCACAAGGGTGATAGGCGGTTGTCTTGATGTGATTCGTTCCTAACAATTGGTTAAATTCAGCAAAAAGTGTGGATTGGAATTGTGAACCTCTATCTGTTGTTATTACTGAAGGTACTCCAAATATTGCTATCCAGTCCTGCAGTATAACTCTGGCTATTGTTGCAGCCGAAGTGTCTTTGTCTGCTATGGCTGTAGGCCATCTGCTAAATCTGTCAACTATAGTAAGAATGTGTGTATGTCCTTTTGAGGTGGGTAAAGGTCCTACTAAGTCGATATGAATGTTGGTGAATCTAGCATCAAGTGTGCTAAAAGTGCCAAGTGGTGATTTCGTGTGTCTGTGGATTTTGTTCTTTTGGCAAGGTATACAAGTTTTAGTCCAATTGCGAATGTCCGTGTTCATATTGGGCCAAACAAAGCGTTCTGCTATTAATTTTACAGTGGCTCTTTTTCCTGGATGAGATAAATTGTGAAAATGTTGAAGAACTAGTCGTCTGATGTTCGGTGGTATATATGGACGCGGATGTGTTTGTGATACATCACAATAAAATTTTGTTGTACCAAATGGTATGGGCATTTCTTTCAGTTGTAAGGATGTTTTTTGTTGTACAACTGGAAGTGTTTCATCTGTTTTCTGCTCTTGTGCGATTAATTCCATACTTAAAGAACTGGAATTTAAAGAGGCTATTGTAGATCGAGATAACGCGTCTGCTATAATGTTCTCTTGTCCCTTAATATATCGGATGTCTGTGGAGAACTGGGCGATATAATCGAGATGTCTGATTTCTCGTGGACCATATTTGTCTACATGTGTATGTAGTGCATATGTTAATGGTTTGTGATCTGTATAAATGCAAAAATTTCTTCCTTCCAGCAAATGTTTAAAATGTTTAATTGCAAGCTAAATTGCTAGAAGCTCCCTTGAAAAGGTGCTGTATTTCGTCTGTCTTGCTTAGCTTAGCCGAAAAAAATGATATAGGAGTCATTGTTTTGTTAGCAAGTTGGTGTATGACTGCTCCTACAGCTATTTCAGATGCATCTGTTGTAAGCGTGAGTTTTGTGTCCTCGCTGTCCATTACGTAGTTTAGTTTTGTAAAGTTGGCCAAAGCAGTTTTAGCTTGTTTGAAGGCTTCTAAGCTAGGCCCTTCTAAATTTAACTGTTGGTTCTTTGTTTTGTTTTGTAACAAATCTGTTAACGGTGCAAGTAATGTAGAACAGTTAGGTAAAAATCGTCTGTAATAGTTAATTACGCCTATGAATCTGCGTACTTGTCTGACTGATGTTGGTTGCGGGAAATTTGAAATTGCACTTACCTTCTCGGGTAGTGGAGATATTCCGTCCTTGTCAATTAAGTGTCCGAGGAAATTAACCTTTGGTTGGCTGAAAATGCATTTCTCTGTATTTATTTTCAGACCGTAATGTGATATTCTTTCAAATGTTTGCTCTAAGTGCTGTCTGTGCTCGTCGAGGTTTCTGCTGGCGATTAAAACGTCATCCACATATGCAAATATAAATGGCAGACCTCTAAAAACTTCGTCTATTAACCTTTGGAAGGTTTGACAGGCGTTCCTAAGCCCAAAAGGCATCCTTACGAACTCGTAAAGGCCAAATGGTGTGGTCAGTGCAGTTTTATGAATGTCTTCTTCTGCCACAGGAACTTGGTAGTGCGCCTTTACGAGATCTAGTTTGGAAAATATGGTGGCGCCTTGCAGACCGATGGCGAAATCGTGGATATGTGGAATAGAGTATCTATCCGGGACCGTTTTAGCATTTAATCTTCTAAAATCGCTACAAGGACGCCATGTTGTAGCGTCAGACTTTTGCACCATGTGTAGCGGTGAAGACCAAGCACTTTTCGAGGGTCGGATGATCCCTTGCTGTAATATATGTTGAAATTCGTTTTTCGCGATCTTATATTTGTCCGGTTTCAATCGTCTGGGGGTGGTTATAGACAGGTTGTCCAGTTGTCTTGATGTGGTGCTTGGCATTATGTTTTATGGTGTCTGTGCTTTTAAATGGCTGGGAGAGTTGTGGATATTTTTTTAGTAGCTGACGGATGTACTGGTCCTCGGGTAAGGCAGAACTGATTCCAGTAGACTGGTATTTCGAGGTGGTTCCTCTTACTGAAATCTTGGTTTGATTATCCACTAGTGTGCGATTAGTCATGTCGACAGACAGGTTGAATCTGGCTAAAAAATCTGCCCCCAATATAGGCGTTGTTACACTGGCTATGGTAAAATTCCAGAAAAAATTCCGTCGCATGCCGAGATTGATATTGAGCGATTTATCTCCTAAAGTTGGTATTTTGGTACCGTTAGCTGCTTGAAGATGATAAGATTGCGGCATAGTCTCCTGATTTTGTGTTGGTGGTATCACGCTTATTTCAGCTCCGGTGTCTATTAAAAAGTTATATCCATTAATTTTGTCACGGATATAAAACAGACGACCTTTTGTTAAAAATCCAGCAACAGCCGTCGTCTCTACTGGCTGGAATTTCCGTTTCCCGCATTCGCGTTGTTGAAAGAACAAGGACGTGTACAGCGTCTCGCCTCAGGACCAAACCTTTTGGGGTAATAACAAATTTCATCCTTTCTATTGCGGTTGTCAGTTCGGTCTCTGCTGAAACTTCGCTTTCTGTAGCCTGGACATTTATTGCGGCGGTACTGTCGGTCTTTTTGCAGTAAGCCTTGTAATTGTATAGACAACCTTTCTACCATAGACTTGAGGTCGTTAAATTCCCTGTTGGGCTGGTTGTGGTTGGATAGAGTTTACCCTGCGGCTTCGAAAACTTTCATGGATCCGATCTGCAATGTCCGCGAGTTTTTCTGTCTGCGTTCCCTCCGTCATGGGTGCGAGGATTTGTGTCGTTGTAGTGGGTAACTTGTCCAGCCATAAGCTCCGCATAATGTTCTCGGACATTTTGTTGTCACCCAGTAAGGTTCGCATGTGCCTCAATAACTGCGATGGGGTGCGGTCTCCTAATTCCACCTGAGTGAAAAGGTTGCCTAGCATGGCTTCGTTCGATACACCGGTCCGTTTTAAAATTGCTTCCTTGAGCCTATCGTACGGGTTGTCATCCGGGACATTTTCCAGTAAATCCATTACTTCCTCGACGATGTCCGCTGGCAGTTTTTCCACTAAGTAACAATACCGGGTTCTCTGGGAGGTGATTCGCTTCGCATCAAATAATGCCTGGATTTGAACGAACCAGGACTTAGTGTTAGTCGTGTTGAAAGCCGGGATATTCAACGATAGTGTGGCGAGAGGGGTTTCCGAAGATTGTGATTCCATTGTGTCCATCCTTTTCGTTTTGTTTGTTTTTTTTAATGTAGTGTCTCACGTCGGTCACCAATTGTTGAGGGTGCAAAGAAGTCCCTCAGACAAATAATAAAAGGAAAATACACTACAAATAAATCAAAATAAACTTTTGTTTATTTTCGTAAAAAAAAATATAAGAATTATTTTTTTTATACAAAAATGAAATTGTCCGTAAAGCAATGGAAGAAAAGGAGAAAGAAAGGCGCTGGGAATGTGAGAGGGAAAAGGTAGGACGATGTGTAGCGAGCGAGATGAAAGAAAGAGAGGGTGAAGGAATGTTCACTGTTACGCGATACTGCCTGTTGTGTGAACTGCTGAATTCTCTGTGTGTGTGTGTGTGTGTGTGTGTGTGTGTGTGTTCGAAGCTGTCCGTATCGCTTTGATGTCGGCTTGTCGCTGTTCTCCCTCTGGTCTGATGAGAGTTTCTACCTTCCTTATATCTGAATGATGAGGCTCCGGGGAGATTAAGAAATGGTTTTCTTATGTCGAGCCCTGATTGGTCAATAAATCATATTTTTTTACTACGTGGTGTGCTTTTCACTACGTCCGAACTTTTGGGTGCGCCGTTCTTGTTTTTGACCCCACAGGGTATAGTGAGGAGTGAATTCCCGCGCAGTTGTATTTTTTTGATACCCGTGGTGTGAATTAATTTTTATTGTGTGTATGGAAAATAAAATAAGGAACAGCACAAAGTACAACAAAAATTACCAGTAGACCACAAACACCCACAATCCCAGATATAACTACGGAACTAAGCATGAATACCCACTAAATGACATCTGCCTACAAGCTAAGGTCATATACCAAGATACTGTTAGATCCATAGTAAACACAGAAAACAACAAAAATTTGCACATAGCATAACATTCTCACAACACATACGAAACCAAATAGTAAAATTTAGAACCGAAGAAAGTGTGTAATATTAAATAAATGATAAAAATAAAGTGAAACAAAACAAAATCGATAACATAACCAACCCGAGGTCAGGCCTATAAACAATCTAATTGAAAACATTAACCCTAATTAATAATAATAATAATAATAATAATAATAATAATTGTGGTTTATTTGCACTTCTTCACCCATATGAAATACACGTTTTAATTTGTTGGCTTCCTTTAATACTGAAGAAAATTTATTCAGTAAATTTCAAAAGGAGATTTTAAGTGTGTGAAGAAATGCAAATAAACTATAACACACCTACTGCAGCGTCAAAAAAAAACTAAAAAAGAAAGCAAATACAATGTATTAAATGCAGAAACGATGGCAAGATAAGCCTCTTCATGCCCATGTCAAACAAGCTGATGTAGACAAACCTCGTACTCATCAGCGGTTACGTAGTGCAGTGTGAAAAGCTGAAACTGATGTTTTATTCTCGCTGCACAGGATCAATGCCCACTAACTAGAAATTACCAAGTACACATACTGAAAAATTGTGTTGACCCCAAATGCAAATTCTATGATAAATATCCAGAAACAATTGACCATCTTGTGTCAGGTTGCACAATGTTAGCAGCTACAGAATATAAAATTCGCCATGATAAAGTGGGTCAATATCTGAACAGGAAAATATTCAACTTTTAAGGGAAGGAAACAACAAGAAACTGGTATGAACATCACCCAGACCCGGTTAGAGAGATAGGACCTGTAACAATTTTATGGGACTTTACAATACACACACACACAGAACAATCTAAGCTAATCGGCCAGACATTGTGATCAAAGACGACAAGGGCAGATGTACTTTCTTATTGACATGATAGTCTCTACAGATTGTAATACATATTTGAATATCTTAAAAAAGCTATCAAAATGCAAGGATCTTGAAGTGAAAATCTGAAAGATGTGGCACAAGAACATCAAATTGATTGAGAAAGATCCCGCTAGACTCATTGAAGGGATTCTGGTAGCCTATGCCTTAAAAAAATACAAAAAATTGTACTCACACGTACAGCTCACACATTACGAAGAGCTTTATCTATGTAAAATGTGTGTGACAGCTTAGTTTGTTTGTTTTACAAAAAATGATCAGTGGAAAATGTCATGAAACCATTTCTGAGCTTAGGTCTCTGTTTGGAACCCAGAAGGAAATGTGTATACAACAGAAATCAAAGTAAATAATAATAATAATAATAATAATAATAATAATATCATGCCAAAAACAAGTGAAACAGATAACCAATAACATATCTGTTCACCATTGATCACGTCTGTCCTGACGAATCGTACTTACTCTTTTCTCGAAACAAACAACATTCTTCCACTGGAACAGAAGGGATGTTGGATAGGTTCATATTGTTGCAAAGATCAACTACTGATAAACAAAATGATCCTGAAAAATTGTAGGA